>NW_015149021.1:1062503-1149277 GCF_001465965.1 Polistes dominula | reverse complement strand
AGAGAGAGAGAGAGAGAGAGAGAGAGAGAGAGACGCACCACCATTACCTTCATTCCACCCTAGAAACGGCGCATCATGCATATTTAACGAGTTGCAGAGGCCCCGGCCACGAAAGATGCTTTTCTTCTTCCTTTTGATATCTCTACGGGCAGTTTTATTCTGGCCAGGAAATTACTGAACTTTCACCTTACCTTCCTTGAAAGTAGACAGTACGCTCAGTCGGTGCTGAGATCTTAAACTTTCATTTTGTATACTTTTCTATGCGATTGAAATCCAATTCGTCCTTTGCTCTTCCTTACGAAAGATTTTTCTTTATTCAAACGTTCTTTTCTAAGATACGAACTTTGTTGATTCCTACCTGAAGTAAAAGTTAAGTTTGTATATGTATTTTTTTCTTTTTTTTGTTCACGTCGCGTCGTGCTAAAGAAAACCTTGTCGTCGGAATAATAGACACCCCTTCAGTTTGCCAAGGTATCGTCGTAGTCACGCACGAGAGTCTTCCTCCACCGTTGGCTCTTGAAAAATGTGCTGATGCGAGCAAGATCGATCGTTTTGCGCGAGTGGGAATGCGTGCGGAAAAATTAAGACGCGTTTTTTCTTGCCTTTTTCTCTCCCTTTCCGTGAGAAATAAGTGGCTAGACTTGTTTTAGTAAGGAGGGCAACAGGGAAAAAGAAAGAGAGACAGATGTAACCGTACCTCGTTAATGATTGCATTAAAATAAACGAGCAACTTGAAGAGGTGAGAGAAAGAAAGATGCTGAGACTAGGAATAGGATGAAAAGGGTGGAGGGGTAGACGAGCGTGGGACTCATTCGGCCTGAGCCAAGTAGTAGCAATCATCATTAATTCACTATTCCTGACAAACGACAGGGTATTCGCGCTGCCACGGATAAAGGGGCCTGGATTTGCTGGGAGAAGAATGCGATTAATTTTTCTTACCGGCACGGGCGGACGCGTTCAGTCAGCCGCACGTTTTCCCTGCGGTGTCTTAACGGTGATCCCGCGAATCGAGTCCCGGACATTTCGATGAATGGTGCCAAACACCATCTGATCAAGCTAGTTTTATTTATTTATTTTTTTTTCATTATGTTTTTTGGTCTTTTTGATTATTTTACCTTAGTATAGTAAGATTTCCAAATAAATCTGTATGTTAGTTCTTTTTGCGCGCGTCCTAGCCTTTCTTTACATCTCTCTCTTTCACCTCTGTGCTATTCTAGGACCCGTAATCAAAGAGTTCCGTGTGGTAGAAGGTAGTAGATAGAGGTACGCCTGAGGCACTCAACATCTATATACACTAGTGTAACGCGCGTGGTTTGGCCGTTCGTTCGGGGGCTGTCTCGTCCGACCACAGCATCACCTTTTCTACTTTCAAAGCTTTAACTCGGATACCTTTATCTTAACTTTTAAAAGAACACATTTTGTTCAATTTTTTCAGTCGGAAAATTTATCTCTATTATTAATACCTTTTCTCTCTTCAATTGACCCTAATCGACAAAGTTACATTGGACATTTCCCTTTGAATACTTCTAATAGGCGTTCAAATCGCAATAACCCGTTCTCTATCTGTTCATCGTCGTTTCTCTCGAGATGGCACGCCGATAGATCACAAAGTGACACGTCGTATAACGGCATCCACGTATCGAAGTACCGCGGCACGGCGAACACGGTTAGGCAGGGAGGGGGTAGATGCTTTCGAAAGAGGATGGTGACGACGAGGGAAGGAGGGTGGTGAACGGGGTGGTCATGTGGATACGCTGGGGTAGAATGGGAGTATGTTGGTGGTAGTAGTAGTGGTAGTAGTGGTGGGCCGCCACACATAACGGCCTCGCCAGCATTGATACGGCCGGATCACAGCCACCGGACCAATGTATTTTACTGCCCTGAGGCTTAGCGCTATCGAGGCACGCAGTCACCCGCCATCACTCCGTGCACGGGTATGTAGTGACGGTAATAGTCACTATATCATTGGCTCTTGGTAATACCCTGGCTGCTGCCGCTGCCTGGCTACCTCTCTTTCACCCCCTGATCCTCTATCTCTCTCTCCTCTCACTCACTCACCGTCTCTGTGTCTTTCTCTCGATTTCTCTCTCTCTCTCTCTCTCTCTCTCTCTCTCTCCTCTACACCTCTCTGTAATGTTCGAAATGAAAATGAATGTATTTCGGATAGCGATAAATACACAGGCGATCCGGTCGCATCGCGCGGCTTCGCGCCCTGCGATCAGACCAGAAGAGACGATCCGAATGGGACGGACCTTTATTATTATGCCGTTCTCCCGTTGATCTATATACCTTTCCGTCCACCAACCTACCTACCTACCTAGCTATGCCATGCGTTCAATGTTTTTATTCATCCTTTTTTTTCATCCTTTTTTTTCATTCCTAACTTTTTTATTTCCTATAAAAAGCTCGGAATATTGTAATCTTTCATCTTCTCGTTTGTTAGTTAGTTGTGTAGTTTTATTTATTCAAAGATCCATCGTATTTTTGCGCTAAAGAATGGAAATAAAAAAATAAAAAGGAAAAATAGGAATGTAAACAAAAATCCTATAGGGATATATCCTTCGCGTCTTTCCGTCTCCAACTCTCTTCCTTTTTCTTCCTCTTGTTCTTTTTACCTATTACTCTTCCTCCATCTTTCTGGTACGCTCTCGAGATGTCGTCCTTCTAATTTATGTGAGCGGGCTACTTCCCGTTTGCTTTGCACAAGAGGAAGAGAAACGAGAAGGATTGGGAGCGTTCGCATCGCGGTACAGACAGCGTCGTGGACGACGGTACTGGGGTGAAGGTGTGCACCCCTGGAAGATATCTATGTATCCGTCGCGGCGTCACGACGTCTCACTAAATCTGGCGCTACGTGTCTGGAGCGTCGTGCCACCACTGGGGTAAATCAAGCCGAGTTAACTCCGCCTCATCCGACACGCCGTTTTCGACTCCTCGTCCTCGTTGACAAGCTCACGTAGACCCCTTTACACGCGTTTGCAAGAGATGAGAAAATTGTCCTCTTCGAATGACGACACAAAACTCTTCGCTATTCAACAAAAATATTTTACAAGTGTAAGCATAGTCATCGTGTCAATTTGTTATGTCAAATAGTTCGTAATTACAAAGTTTTTTGATTTTTTTAGCAAAGCTCATGTGGACATTTTCTTCTTCTTCTTCTTCTAGGAAAGTGAATATCCGTAAATTTGGCTTGTCCGCAGGGACGAGCTAGGCAAGATCAAAGCCGGTTTTGGTTTCCGGGTCCAGAGAGATTGATCCAAGGTAGCATTACTTCTGGTTAGCCTCCGAGCGACGCGCTGTTAGTCTTCATTCCTCTCTACCTCTCTTAACCAGCCGCAAACTCCGACTCCTCGCTTGATTGCGTCTAGTTAGAACCACGCCAGACCCATCAGTCGCCTGCCGCACTCGTTTTACCACGATTATCCGTCTTCTCATTTTAAAAGTCCAAGAATAAGGGGAAGATCGATCTTATACGTCGGATCTTGAAAATTGCTACGACCCTGATGACACTTACGAGTCTATCTTCTGCTACGAAATTTTGTGAACGAGAAAATTAGTGCTAGTGTCATCGGTAATCAAATTAATTTTATATCCTTTTTTAAAGGATTCTCATTCGCTTTTACAATAACCAAATCCTTTCTCGTAAACTTAAACGCGCGTGATCGAATTCATACCTATAAGGATTAAACCCTGAACAAACCTGATGGAGAGTATCAGTGTTCGATCGGTAGGAGCACTCTTGGCGAAGAGAAGTGTAGACGATCAGAGGAGGCCCGAGTATCGGCATATAAGCATTACGTTTAATAAGCTTCGCCCGGAAATGAAAACACTTTGGTCGGGCCCCTCTTTTTTTCCCTCTCTCTATCTCACACTTACAGGACATGAACGAGTAGGTAGTAGGCGGGTAACGGTGGCGGTATGCGAAATCCGATCGTAATTTTAGCCACACCGCGCCCGCCGTACCTGCTAATCCATTCATACGCTCTCTTGCTCCTCTCGTCTACCCCGTTACCTACCCCTCTATCTACCCCTCTACCCACTCCCACTGTTCTCTTCCCCTTTCTATCTCTGTCTATTTCACCCTTTCCCTTACTCTCTTACTCTCTCTCTCTCTCTCTTACTGTAGCTCTTTCTCTCCCACCCTCTCTTGCCATCGGTGCAGCGATGTACACACCAGGTCGGATATATCGGCCGGTATTTCAGCCGCCATGCGGAGGTAATGGATTCAGAAACGCGGCGGACACCGCGCGCCCCGTGTTAATAACAATCCATACTTATTGCCCGCATATTTTACCGATCCCCCGCGCTCTGCCGCTTGCTACCGACTATATTACAACATATGGAGAGCATAAACTTTTATGGCTACCCTTCTACCTACCGTCGCCCTTCTACCTCCGCGCCAGTTCCTCCTCCGTCGCCTACGTAACAGTCGAGCGGCCCACCACCACCCCCTCTCTGCCACCATATAGTTCTCTGCCACCTTCTCTATACCCATTTTTTCCTCTCTTTCCTATCTACTTTCACTAATTACAGAATGAGAGAACAGAAGAGGGCCGCTTAAACGGCCTTCCTCCCATCCTATTCGACGATCTATGCTCTTACGAGCTCGTGCTACGAGCCCCTGTTCGATATGAAACGCGAATGGTGCTAGCTAAAGAACTCCAGATGAGATTTCAAAGACTTAAGGTGACGTTACAATCTTTAGGATACTACCTTACTTTCCTATCGATTTCTTTAGATCAATCGTTAAAGATATTTTCAGGATTCCCATAGTCATTTCTGAGTCGTTCAACTTCTTTTATCGGAGCTGGCGTTAGACTTCTAGCGAGACAATTATGCAGATTAGAATAGTACGTATGCAGGTAGGAGGAGGGGGAGGAAGAGGGGGAGGAGGAGGATTGTCAAGAATAGATTGTTTCAGTTTGATTTTGGAACTAATCATTGAATGAGTAAACTCAAAATAATACAAAAGAGACCTTATTCATAAGGAATATATGTAGTATTATGGTGCCATCTTGAAAAATATATAGCATAACATAAGGTGCACAGAGGTAATACGAAGAATTGTGCCACCTCTTTGAAAATTATATTCTTCTGTTAAAAAATTCCTGACTTTGTCATTCCTGATCTTCGCCAAGACTTTTTCCTGAAAAATCTTGACTTGTAACAGGCTTACGTCATTTGGAAAGAGGTGGAATAGTTTATTTTCAAAAGATATAATTTGATTTTCAGAAATGAATTGATGTAGCTAAAAGCGAGTTTCCTTTCTCTTTAGATCGAGCTAGTAAGGCAATGAGCCCCGTCAACTGGATGATGAACGATCGAGACGTAAACCTGACGAGTGACTCCGGTCGTCGTCTTCGGTGAACGACCAACATGGCCGAACGCAGACCCGTAGATCACTTTTATTGCCGTTCCGGGTCTCGTGATTCCTCGTGCCATGCGTTGTTCACTGCGAATTGCTTGACGAAGATTTTCCTGCCTATCTCTTCTACCCTTTTTCTGATCACGCACAGTACTCTCGCATTTTTTTTCCTTTTTATTTTTCCCAATAAAATTAGAACAAAGTCTAACTAATCTAATTAATGCAAAGGATTAACAGAGTCAAATTAATAAGCAGGTTTTTTTTTCTAATGATATTGGAATGGTGGTAATGTCAGACTAGCAACGACAAATGTGATAAATTAAACTGACATTTTGGATTTCTGCGTTCATCATCATTGCGTTAGCCTTTTGGAAAATAGGAGAGAGAGAGAGAGAGAGAGAGAGAGAGAGAGAGAGAGAGAAAGAGAGAGAGAAGAAGAGTGAAATGGTGGAGAGTGTTATGAAGGGGAGGAATAGCTCGTGTTCCGTTAGGTGCGTCGAAGTTCCACGTGCGGTGCTATGCCGCATCAACGTAATTGCTCGCATATTATAATTTATATCGCGGCCTGAATGAGGACTATTTGGATGTGAACAATCGGCACGCCGACAATGCGGGACCTTAAATCATAATTTGGTTAATGTGGAATGTAATGTCGATGTTGGCGCGAGCGTATCTCCATCTGCGGATAGAAAGAGACAACGACAGAATTACAGAGAAAGAGGTAGAGAAAGAGAAAGAGAGGGAATTCTCATCCTCTTTCTGTACTATCTATCGCTTTCGCTTGAACGCGGAGGACACGTATACGCGCGTACACACTGACCAAAGGATTATAAATCGCGGGCCAATGAGTGGCTTCCATTCGTTATCAGTGCCGTTGGCACGCCGGTTAGGTGGACACCTAGCTAACGCCATCGTGTTCGTCGCTGTTTTACGCCCGAAATATAGCGCGCTTTCGCCACCGACACACTCGACATGCTACCGCATTGGATATCGAATCTGAAAGGCTGAATAGGGTTGCTCGAAGAAAGAAAGACTACGACAGGATTCCATCGGATGATCAATCCATAAACATAATCCCATAATTTGTGATCGAACCAAGTGTTTTCCTTTTTCTATTCTACCGAAAGACAACGATCTCTTATATAAAATTTTTCTTGCGGAATAATTGGGGAAAAATGTTGAGACGTTATAATATCGATTGGGTTTTAGCTTTGTTGAAGTAGGGGTATCGTCGGATTGTTTAGTTTTTTCGCTTTATGGCACCCTTCGGCTGCAAAAAGCGATCGATGAAGTAACGATGTTAGCTCGATGCTAGCTCGATACTACCTCGTCAGGCTCGAATGTCGACTCGAGTGAGAGGGTCGAGTGATGGCTCCGTCGAATTCGATCTAACAACCCTTCGACGTCGATACGGCAGCCAGCGCCGATAAATCGATGGTAGGAGGAAGCAGCGCGAGCGGAAGGAAATAATTGTTTTTGAACGAGTTTAGAGCGCCTGTAGGAGACAGCATTGTACGTACTCTTTGAGGATTACACGCTTTGTCGTGTTTTCGTTTATAGAAAGAAAATTTTACGCTTCAAAGTCGATCCTTTCGATTATTTTTAATACATGGATACGAATTAATGGATTGTTCGGTTTTTTCTTTTTATCATTCTTTCGTGTGTTGTAACACATATTTATCGATCTTAACCCATTTGCATCCACCCGCATCTTCTGAGAAGTACGCGTGTAAAGTTTAGAAATCAACAAATAGTATCTTTTTAATTATTTACACGATTGTAATCTGTCATCTGCTTTCAAAGAATCAGTATCATATGGTTAATATTTTAAATTAAAATCACAATTTAAAACCAATTTCATTTGATAATTTAAAATAGAATGTATTTTGATGGGAGTTGACTGGCAGTTGAGTATCATTGATTTATGAAGTTTGTCGCGTGTTTAAAACTATGATGCAAATGGATTAAAACAATGAATATCAGAGTGGTGTCAAGTGTGCATTGGTATAGGATAATTATACATTAAAAGGAAAAAATAGTAACTGTATAAATTAAATTCTTATTGCAGATACAACAATACCAATCTCTAAAACGATTCGGCAAAGTCCTATCTGCGAGTAGATTCCCAGACATCTTAAAGTCTCTTACTTTACACTGGTGTTATCGAGCCTGCCTATCTTGTGGATGGACCTTTCGCACCCCAGAACGACTTGGTCGCACATATGCAATGAACTCCCTTTTAGCTCTCGTGAATTTGTTGGGGTTGCCGATAATGGTGACCCTCTTTTCGTAAGGGAGCAGCAGGAGGAAGTTTGGAAAAAGAAGAAATTCAAGTGAGGGTAGAAAAGGACGGGTCGGTTCGAGAATTTGACTACGAGGAGACAGCAGGAGTGACTATTCTTGAAATCGATGTCGCGTAAAAAATAATAGCTCTTTTACGAGGCATTCCCTATCTATCGAATAGAGTATCGTAGTATCGTCTTATCATTGTGAGATATATCGGTAGTAGAGCAACGTATATCGTATTCGTCTTCCATACCCATCTCTGTTCTCTTATACGTTGTCATAGGAAAGCACAAGCGCGTAGCCAGATAATAATTATAAGTTACGAACTTGCCGGTGTCGGCGTTTCGTGGGTCATAGCAGGTAGCAAGAGGAGATCGTAGAGAATGAGGAGGAAAAGGAGGAAGAGAGAGAGCAGGGTTCAGGGATGGTAGGAGAGTCCCCGGTTGCGGCTCGGCGAGCGGACACTATCGTGTTACGATGTTGCATTAATCTGCAGCAAGCAAGTATCGGCAGTCGGCGAGCTCTCTGGTGGGTGGAGGGAGGGCTGACTTTTAGAGAAGAGAGAAGGAAGGACGATAGTGCGCTAGAGAATGGCTTGGCTAGACCGAGTCGTAGAAGAGGGGAGAGGATGGCTAACCTACATGCTTCCTAAATATATTGTCGGTATAACATGGCGGATGAGGGGTATGGGGCAGGAGGAGCGAGACGTGTCCAGGAGTAGCAACGACAGCAGCAGCAGCAGCAGCAGCAGCAGTAGCAGCAGCAGCAGCAGCAGCAGCAATAGTAGCAGCAAGCAGTGTATCGTCTCTCCCTACACTCGTTCACTTCCTGCAGACCGTAATGGTATGGCCGAGAGAGAACGAATGCAAGCGAGACGAGGAGGAATAAAGGAGATATAGAGAAGGATAGAAAGTAAGGGTGGGAAAGAGGAAGATGGGAAGGGCGCAAGTGTGTAATGGTACGTGGAGTGGTTGCTGGGACAGCAGAGCAGGACGTCCCTGAGGCCCAAGCGCCACCACCGTACACACGACGGACAATAACATGTGTATATGCAATGTGTCCGTGTGGGTATGGATAGTTGCATGTATGTGTTCCTATGTTGGTCGAGTAAACGTGAGGGTCTATACTATATGATTCTCATCCACATAGATCCCTACGTCGCACTTAATGCCGCCTGCGAAATGAGTAGGTAGAGAGAGATAGAATTGGAAGGGTTAGAGAGAAAGGGGTGGAGAGATAGCCTAGATAGAAGCAGGTACTTTATCGGCGAGGGGATAGCGACGAGATGAAAAGGAGAACGCGCCACAGAAGTCGCTTAGATAACCGATATCGTGTATTACGCGAAAGCCAACAACCTATCGTTTCTACATAGATAGCAGAGAGTAGGTATGTGCGTAAGAAGAACATGCGCTTTTACTCGGAGGCTACGCGCAAAGGATGAATTCGCGGTACGCTTTGCCTTAGGGGACGTGTCTATCTATCGGTAGGGAGATTACCAGATTCCCGATGTTTTTCTGATTACAACACGGCTTTCGTCTTTGTTTACCTACGACGAGCTATTATTGGCTGATCGGAGGATACCGCCTACCAATCTGCCCCATCCTTTAAGAAAGACCATTTGCAGTTCTTTTTTCTCGTAGTATTCAAAGGATAATAATTGGTATGAGTCGGATTTTGTTGTTTCTTTCCTTAAATCATTTGATTGTATGTTATAAGTGGAAGGAGATGAAAGAGTAAAGATCATTTGCAGGTATCTTATGGTGGTTATATCGCCTTTTTGATATCAGCCAGGACCTATGGAGGTAGTAGTATCGAGCTAACAATTAATTATTGGCGGCGCTTCAGAGGGCTGCCGGCAGCCGTAGTTAAACATTACGCGTACCATATCTTACTGTGCTATCTAATCCCCCCGGGGGCTCGAGCGCTACTGCAGTAATCTCGTTTAATTGCCGGCTGTAGACGCGAGAGTCCCGTTCAATTAGTTTTTCAAATAAACATTAGTTTCCTTAACACGCGGCGCCATAACGTGCCGTAGTATGAGAAGCAAGAGGAGGAGGAGGAGGAGATGGAGGTAGTAGGTGGCGGAAGGGAAAGCCGCGGGAGGAGCGAACGGGGAGGAGGAGGAGGGACGGAGGAAAGGAGAGGGAGAAAGAGGACGATAGTAGTAGGTAGCATAGGTGGTGTGTTAGTCGGAAGGCAGCTCCGTTGGAGGTGACGGTTCTCTGTTGGAGGAGAAAGAGCTCGCCGGTTAGGGGTAGGGGAGGAGTCGCGGTCGCGGGGTAAGTAATTAACGACACATTTATACGATATCGTCGCACAGGGTGGTGAGGTCAGGTAACGTGTAGAGAGGAGGAACAGAGGGAACAAGAGGAGAGGCGATCCCGTCCGTATGAAGTGCCTCACTAATAGGAAGCTATGCGCTCGTCGATAGATACCTAAACCCGACCAGTAACCAGCTACCTTGCACACCTAACGTACACGAGGAGGAGAGCAACCATTTCTACATTGCAACATTGTTGTAGTTGGAGGGGATAAAGGAGATGGAATCATTTTCTTTGCCAATTTTTAATTATTATTTATCGTTGATTACTGTTAGTTCCTCTGGTGTGTAATTCACGAGTACAACACATCTTGCAAAGGATCGCATCATTGAAATCTATAGCGGTTCTCTAAGTCTATGGACATGCTCGAGCTCGTTGGAAGTTTCGACAATATATCGGTTGACCGATTCGACGCTAACTCCGTAGCGTTGTTCGATGACGATAGATCAATGAAAGATATAGAGAGAGAGAGAGAGAGAGAGAGAGAGGGGAGGAACGGACGGAGGGTTTAATGCGACTTTTGCCGTTACGCAAAACGCAACGGCTGCCCGTGCGGCTGGTTATGGTGATGCGGATTATTCACTAATATGATTTACGACGTATTACCCCGACGAACTAGCGGCGGGAGCGGGATCGCACAAGCACGCGCGCGCGCGCAAGCAAACTCTCGCGGCTCACAATACGCACATAATGTGAGGCATAATTTATTAATTTTACTAATGGCTCCTGCCCATTATTATTGATTTCGGTCCGCACCTCGTTCGGACGGGCGCTGATTTATCTTGGTCGTTATCGGCCCCATGTTAAATCGTCCGCGAACCAGGAGCCGCGAGAAACACAATGCAAACCGATCGCGATGCACTGGGGCTTTTTTTCCTTTCGAAACACGGAGCTCTCGTTGTGTCCACGGAACTCGAATACCCGTTGAAAGCTCAACGATTCGAAGAATCAACGGTTAAATTTCGATATCATAATCTGGAGCTTGGCACGTTGTTTGTTCCATTCTATTAACATGATTTTAACGATTTCCTAATAAATAGATTAATTCATTGAACATTTACATCTAATCGAAGATAAGAAATAAATGGAACTTGACATAATCATAAATAGGTAAAAGAATGATCGTAAAGTTTTTCCATGAACAACCCTAGAATCCTATCAGTTAACCATTTGGGGTAGTCGAAAAGGACAGGACAGTAAGAACCTCTTGAAGGAGGATTATGTTTCCGGTATTATCGGAATTGGTTCGAATAGGAAAAATGAAAGTGATGAGAAAGGTAGAATGCGAGGAAAAGAATGGTGAGCATCGACGACATCCTAAATGCGGACACCGCGTTGTCCGAACGACCACACCGACATGATATTAAAACATTAAAATAATTTATCGCTCTGCTTGGATCACGTTATGGTCGAAAGGGAAGTGAAAGAAGGGTGGTGATAAGGGTGGGTAAGAGGAAGAGGGTATGCTTGACACGCTCCTACGCCAATATAATCTCGTTCTCTTGTCCTTTTCGCCCATTCGACCCACTCGGCTACCTTTGTCGTACTCGCCATTCTCTCTTTCTCTCTTTTTGTCCATCGCAAAGTGAACATAGGCGTAGAAAATTCTCATTTGTTCGTTTGGCGTTTCCTACTTTGAAGAAACGCAACGGTGGTGCGTTCTTTTCCGACTTGCTACGGCAATGGGTTCTGCTGCCATCTGGAACAGGGAGAAAAGATACGCACAAAAAGATACGTTTGGAGAGCAGGACGCGATCGCTTGCTCGTGCCAGAGAGGGTGAGTCTTTGGTGACTCGTAGGATCTTTCAGAAGAGAAACAGAGAGAGGGAGAGAAATCGAAGGAAGGGAGACGTTTTTTCGAGGAGAAACAAAGCCAATATCGGTCGCGTCTGTTTGTTCTGTAACCGCATCCGACGCCAATCTTATTCCTACGCGACGTTATTGCTCGATCTCGGCACAATAACGTTTTTATTAAATGATAAACATATGTATAGGTGTTGTTCTTTTTAGGTATGCATCTATAGGATTTATTGGAGAAAGTATTAACGTTGAAAATTGTCTATGTATGCGTCTGTACTAGTAAATTTCACATAAAATAGATACGGTTAGGTCGAGCACGGGATTAGAAAGCGATGGTTTAAAGATGCTCTGCCACGGGCGGAATAAACAGAAGTGGTAGGGAAGCATTGTTAGCCTTATAGGAATCTTGCGTTAGAATTGTGCAAGGGTTTAAGGTTGATAGAGAAGGGCATGCCGCTTAAGAGCTGTTGTTTCTATGTAGCAGGACCGTTTCGGCAGGGTTGTTGAGAAATATACGGTAACAAGGGCATTACATTACTCTTACTCGATGAACCTTTGATGATTCCGTTTGAAGTGCCGCGAGGGCTACAGCTTCTATCGAGTTC
Organism: Polistes dominula; assembly: GCF_001465965.1. The sequence goes on along the minus strand of NW_015149021.1, from coordinate 1,136,900 downwards.
TCTCTCTTTCACTTGTAAACTTGCAACGCTGTCACCCTCGAGTTCATCGGGGACCACGGGAGAGGGTGAGCTTTCACAGAGGGATTATACGAACCTCTTGACTAGCAGCGGGTGTCTCCGGCTACGTTAACCGCAAGCCGGACAGCCATTATTAGCAGGTACCTTGTACGAAGAAGACCACCCTGTAAACCGTATGTCGGAGAATAATTAGAATGCTGTATGACTATGGGAGTTCGTCTAACGAGGGTGTACCTACATACGTGACCACCTAATGCAGCTTACCACGCTTCTAATTGCGACTAGTTTCTCTTTGAATAGTACCTACATCTTATTTTATTTTTTTTTATTTTTTTTTTAACAACATAACTAGCGCAAAAGGAAACAGGTCATCTTTTCCTAAGGTATCCATTTTCAAGACACACCAAAGATTTATACTCGCGTTGTAAAATACCTCTTGTGTAATTGAAAACGAATTGATTCGTCGACTTATATGCAAAAATAGATGTATATATATGTATGTAAGTATATCGATAAAATGTGGATACGCTATATATAGTATGTAAATCTCCGCAGGACATTATCCTTTGACGTCAAAAGTATTCTTTTCCATCGGCAGCGGTTCTGCTTCGCTTAGCGAGGGGTTACAAAAAAATTCCATCAAAGTGCCAATAGCCAGGAGTGCCGAGGCATTCGGAGACCGACGATTAATTATTACAAAGCGACGCGTGTTTGATGTCGAAGGTAACGTCGGTGTTGGACCCCGATTGATCGGTTAATTTAAAGGGACGATAAGAAAAGGGGGTGAGTGGCACGGTTCGAGGCAAAGCACAGAGTGGCTCTGTTCTGCTAGGAGGGGTCTGTTGTGCCGCCTTTCGTTCGGCTCGACACTCCGACAGCTCTTTCATCTGCGGATGATTACGTACCTACTACTTCTCCACCTCCTCCTCCTCCTCCTCCTCCTCCTCCTTCTCCTTCTCCTTCTCCTTCTTCTTGTCGTCGCCGTCGGTCTAAACAAACCCCTATACCCAGTATTTCTTCGAACGACGCTGCTTCGAAATTACTTGTACCTACCCTTGGAAAATGCTAACGCTTTCTTACCATCCCTTCTGATTTGTTTTTTTTTTCAACACTTCTAAGGAGTCAACAATTTTTTCTTTCACTCTTTAGGTGTGTGTATAATATGATGACTTTAATTTCATACAGGGTATATACTGATATTTTTGAGAGCTAAAAAATATGATAAAATATTAATAAATTAAGGTTGAAAAAATGATGGAGAGGTTTGAAATATGAAAGACCGGTTTTTAAGTCTCTCTGCCAGGTTATCTAGGAGAGGGTATAAGTTTGTATGTGTGTATGTATGTGTGTATGTATGAGAGAGAGGAAGGTAAGAACAAGGCAGCTTCCATCTAGTGCCAGTTCCCCGTCGTCTTTAACATTAACGTCACGACGTTTCTCTACGGAGTCACAATTATGCACCGCCGGAAATAACATTTACTTAGTCGAGTCGCGCTCGAGTATTGTGGACCTGACACATATCACCTCAGCCACGTAACTTCTCCTGCCTCGCGTCGTCTTGCGACAGCAGCTTAAACTTGACTTCAACTTCTGAGCCGCGTTGGAGGGACGCAACGTGTTGCATGATGTATCGGAGGACGACAGAGGCGATCATAATCTCCAAAATGGAAGAGGACTTTCGTAAGAGGGGCTGCTACGCTTACCTTTCCTCAACGAACAAATGAACTCTGCGCTGCTGTCTCGTACTATGTAGCATAATTTCAATCCTAACTACGAGCTTGACTCTTAATCCTTTTGCACACCTTAATATTTTCTTTATACTTGTCGATGATTCTTTCACGACTAATGTGTAAAAATAACAATAATAATAATTAGTAGGCAGGTAGACGATCGTTATCGTAAGTTTCGATTGAAAAGCTTTTGTAAGGCAACAGAATGATTTGTAAGATCATATAACTTCAGAGCATAGTAAAAAGCTTGTATTATATTTCAAAACGATTAATCGGCGCATTCAGTGTTGGATCGGTCGCGTAATATTTCCAAGTGTGAAAGTCGAAAGGATGAGAAGAGGTGCGCGCAGGTACCTTTTTTCGCTTTCATGCTGCGGAAGGCATCGCGTCTTTTAATTTACGATCGTCTGGGAGCTGGAGACTTCTCGGGCGCCATCTTCTCGGTTCTCTTACATAAAAATCAGGAAACAGCTCGCGGCCGAGATCCGCCACAAATCATCGTCTGTCATCCCAGCCGCGGAACGAATGGTCTGCGCGCAGAAATGGCGGTGCGCGGAGGACGAATCCTACACATCATTCTGTCGACCCAATGGACCGAAAGATACCGGTTGGAGTCTTCTGTCGTTGGAATATCTTTCGAACCATATATATACGGTGTGCTTCGCGATTCTTCCATCGACTATGCTATACTTTTACCTTTTTGATATCTTCTTCTTTCTAAAGAGTGTAGTGTTAAGAAAAGAGGAAGGAAGAGATAGGGGAGAAAAGGAAGAGTAGAAGGAAAAATCATGTCAAACTGGCACCGCTAAAGCGGCCATCTCATCGTAGTCGTCGTCTTCTTCTTCACTTCTTCTTTTTCTTCTTCTTCTTCTTCTCCTTCTTCTTCTTCTTCTTCTTCTTCTTCTTCGGAACCGACCGAGGGAAACGCTCGATTTGAAATTCCAAAACTTTACTGATAACGTCCCGACTAGGTACCTAAGTAGGTACACGTACGACAGACCTAGATCGTATCGTCGCCTCCTATCTTCTCTTTTTCTTTCCTGATGTTTTTTCTTTCCCCTCTTCTCATCCCTTTTTCCAGCTAGCTGCTTCTCTTCCAGAAAATGCGAACGTCGAACGAGATCGCCGTTACTCCTCACCAAATTGTTCGGCCGCGACTTACTTTTCTCAAATATTCATCGTAAAATGTTCCCCGTTTTTTTCTTTCCTGTTTAATCGAACTATTTTTCAACAGGACCATTGTGTCATGTTATTTCTGTAACAGAATTGCAATTATTTGTTTAACATTTGCAACTCGATAGAAGAAAACTCGTAGATAGTACTAGCATTCCTTCTTCTTCTTCTTTTTTTTTTTGTAACCGACAAAAATAGAAAGAAAAAGGGAGAAAGAATCGACAACGAGTTACTAATTTATTTATCCTTTCTCGCTTGAACTCCCGGGGCCGGAACGAGGGTGAAAAAAGTTTTTCGCTTGGTGCACGGTCCTATTGAGAGAGAAAGAGAGAGAGAGAGCGAGAGAGAGAAAGAGAGAGAGAGAGAGAGAGAAAGAAAGGGATAAAAGGCCAAAAAGAGAAAGACCAGCAACCGAGAGAGAGGCAAGCCACGCGCATCGTCGCGTTTCCCTTTGACACGAAAAACGGATTGGAGAGAGAGGTACTAGGAGTACTGGCAAGTTTATTTGCGCAGTTATCGTCAGCGCGCGTACCTACGGCTACAGCCGCGGGTTCAATTAGCGAATTAAACTTTTAAGCGGTGTTTTCCTTTGACACCGGACGCAGGACTCATCCTTCTCTACATTTTTTGCTATCTTTTTCTCGCTATTGTTTATACGCATCTTTTGTTTGACTTGGCGAAAATGATGAGGGCCGTTCTGTGATTTAAAGTTAAGAGAGTTATACTTCGTTGTCGAAAATCCGGCTGGTGGTGAAAGACGGTCAGAAGAATCGTTGTCGTTTTACGGTGAATTTCTCAAGCTTTCTTTCTTTTTCTTTTTAATTCCACCACCAGCTGCAGTAGCAATGGCACCATCGCCATCGTTCCAATGCAACCCTCGTTCTCGTTTTCTTCTTCGTCCACCTTCAAACGGCTTTGTGCTTAATCGCAATTCTTTTCCGAGCAAGTGGAACGCCCGTTCTGGTCCAGCTTTGGTCGTTAAACTAAATTCAATCGATACTTCAAGGTTTTAACGGGTATACCAAGCTGTAACAAATAATTGCATTGCATTTAAAGGAACGTTAGATGACTTTGGTCGTTTAGAAAAAATGCTGGATCTAACGTTGATTCATAAAGTATCATAATAACTGAAATAAAATGTGTTTAATTTTGAGCACGTCATTTTGGAAAGACAACGTGATCGCATCCAGTTGTACGTGGAGCGACAACTAATTCAGCCGAGTTTATGAGAGATTAAAGATGAGCCGAGTTACGAATCTGTTTAGGTCGGAAGCCGAAAGAAGGGACGGGCTTGAGGATGGTCTGGAAGAGTAGTAGAGTCGCGGATACCAAGGACGGAAGTTTCCTCCTCAAATTAACCGGCCCGAGAGACGCTACGTAAACCGAGATTATTATAATCTCTCCGAGGCCTGACTGCGGTAACATTAAACGAAGAGATGCCCCCCCCCTCTCCTTTTGTTTCTTGGTGTTTGTACCTACGTGTTTCTGCATGTGGCTGAACGGAGAAGAGAGAGAGAGAGAGAGAGAGAGAGAGAAAGAAAGATTGTTAGTTTGTTCGGACTAAGTTTCTATCGACTTTCCAATGCTGTTTCTTCCCTCTCTTTCTCTCTTTCCCATTTCCATATTCTGTATTTCTTTTTGTTTTTCTCTTTAATGAAACTGGGAAATGGATTAGCCACGAGGTTTTGCGATAACGGCGAAAAGAAGAAAGAATAGCTCGTGCCAAGAATTTCGGCGAAAATTCTATCATATAAACAAGGCTCGCGAGTTCTCTACGCACGTTACTTTGTATATCCCGATGCGACGTGTAAGAGCTTTGGCCGGCTTACAAGAAACTACACTCTTTTACATATATTTATACACGTAACAACCTTTCTTTTCTTATTACCCTTTTTACCAATGCAAACCATTTTTGAACTCGAGTTCTTAAAACGCCAAGCCTTTACTTTTCTTTCTTATAAAAATAGGTATAATACTCTGAATGTTATAAAGTTATTCTAGTTATTTAATGAACACATAGAATGATATACTTTAACGGTAACATATATGTTTTTCTCTAATTTTGCTCTTTTCCTATTTCCGCGTTCGATCGAATTAATGGAAGCCGACGATATCGAATTATGTGATACGTAACAGACGATGTACGCATTATCAAACGCAGTAATAACGTCGAGCTATTACGGCGTAAAGTCCGAAAGCAAATTTACCGACATGAGGTCGATGATAATGCGGATAATAGACTCGGCATCGTTAAAATCGTAGTTTGGTCTACGCGTGACCGCTTTCGATACGAGATTCATTTTGATATCCTTTTTACTCAATTTGCAGCCGTAAATAAAGAAACAAAAGTAGATGAAAAATGAAATATTTATGTTCGTTGATGTAGGGTTGACGAGAGTGATCAAATGATAAAAAAGAAAAGAAGTAGAGAGGGACTGGTGAATCCCTCGACAACAACTTACGTTTGTTTCCACAAAACGTAATGTTCGCAAGCATACCAACCACTTGGTGCTTTCTATCTCTCTTTCTCTTTTTGTCTCTCTGTCTCTCTGTCTCATTCTTTCTCCGTTGGTCTCTTTCTTCGTTTCACTCGTCCCCATCGCAGAAACGGCACTTAATCCTGGGGTATTTATTCGCATAATAATAATAGTAATGCCGTTGGAGCGTTTTCAAGAATTATAGCTGTCCTTGCCTCGACGATAAATGAGTCCGGAGGATTAGCTAAACAGTGGCTCAAAAATGTTATTATATAGCTGGCATGAATATTCATCTAACGGTTGAACCGCGTCCCACCGCGCCAAGCCTTTTAAAACGTGTTTCAACGCGGCCGTGCGTGCGTTACTTTTTCCTTCTTCCGCGCACACCTTTGTTTCACCTCGGAAAATCGTTTTGACATAACTCACTTGCACCGCCGGCTTAAAAATCCCGCACCTACGGAATCGAACACGTTAAGGTCCTGCACCTATTCTTCGTTCGTTCGTTCGTTCGTTCGTTCTTTAGCAAATAGAAAAAATTTGAAAATAAAAGTTAGGATTGACAGAAAATTGTGCTGTTCCAACGTTTATCCAACTAAAAGTTGATATTGAGTTGTTGGTGAGCACGCGTTTAAATGAAACGTGTAGAACATAGCCACGGTAATTGCCCGAATGAATCTCGAGGAAAGAAGGATGGCCAATAAGGAAGGGCACGTAGAAGGCGTGTCGGTCGTTCACGTAGATTACTCCAAGATTGATATTTTACTCCGAGGCAGCATTGTTAGGGGAATAAAGTTAAATGGTTATGAAATCAACGATGAATGGGTGGTGGGCACCTTCCGGAAAAAGATTTTTAATAAGTTTTCAAATAAAATCAAACGAGCAGAGCTTTATCATTTCAAATGTTTTATTTGCTAGGACTTTTATTTGATCGTTAGTAGACAGAATGGCAAGCGTTGACGATCATGCGTTTTGGCAAAAACGATTACGCGTCGGACGATATTTTGTATAGGAAGGGCAAATTGAAAGTACCAGGTCAGTTATGTAGGTAATATTGGAGGTCCGCAAGCATTAAATCACGCGCTTGCTTCTCGCATTAGCAAGCACGCGGACTCTGCTGTCAGGAGGAAGCTAATATGGTGAAATATTGAAAAGAGTGATTAATTAAAAGGTACACTCGTTAACGGGATTACACGTGCGATTGATATTTTTGCCGGGAACGCGTTAGTTCGGTAATCGCGTTAACGTGGTCGACGAATTTAATTTGCTTTTCGTTGGTTCGGTACGGCGACGTTAGTGGTGGCGGTAGCATCGAAGGCATCATCGGCATCACCAGCACAGCCAACCCACCACCATTGGCGTCACTGGTGGTTAACGTGGCGCGAGCCATTCACTCGATTCCGCACCGAGTTGCACACCGTGGATTGATTCGGACTGAATAATAAGTGGACACAGAACCAAGGGATACCAAGGGGGAGAGGAGCGGTGCAATAATTAGCGCCTACATTGCAGACTCACGGCCGTCCTCCCATTGGTCTTCGCGCGTGGATGCACGAGCCGTGCTTTCGATTATGCAGCCTACTCCGATCGAATTTGCGATAACTTCAAGAGCATGATCACGCGAGTCCTTTTGCTTTACGTTGACTTACTTTACACTTTGTCAAATCAATTTTAACAAAGTACTACGTTTAACTTACATAATCATTCCTCGATAATTAGAGGATAAGAAAAGAAAAAATTCGTTGATAGTAGTGGCAAGTAGGTAGCACAGTAGCGGCAGCAGCCGGTCCGAGTACTTCGATAACGCGATAAGGCGAGGTTAAACCCATGTTTGGCGGGCAGGTTATAGGTTAAACGGTGAGCTAGGGGGTGCAACAGGTCGCGTGAACTTGGGTGAATTTTCTGTTCCAGGGCGCGCTGGCTGGCCCTCCGAAACCCCCTTCGGTCCCTTCGCCACGCCATCATTAGTCAATGTCGACGCTTGTAGCACATGGAGCCCTGCAGAATGCAGCATCTGCCTGATATACCCCTGTATCTCTCCTACAAATCCGTGCCACGGATCCTACCGCAAAGTCATTCAAACTAAGCTAAGTATATTTCTTAGTCTAACCATTTTTGTTAATATTAACTATTTTGTTTTACAGCAATCACAAATGCCATATAATACCTTTTACATATTTTACATATTTCAGTGAAACAAAAAGTCGAGAGATGAGATGACAAAGTGACACCGCATCACAGAGATAAAAGAAATCGATCGGGTCGTCCAGAATTGGTTAGGGGGATGACGTAGGCAATTACCGGCTTTAAGAAAACGAGTTGGTTGAGAGAATTGTGCGCGAGAGTACGCTCACGCGATGGAATCACGAACGAAATCGTTCACGTCCTCGTCCTCGTCCTCATCGTCTCTTCGATGCAAAGGGATGATGGTGGAAAGGTGGTGGAAAGGTGGTGGAAAGGAGAAGGAAGGGTTAGCACCCGCAGAATTTAGCCAGCCCTCGCCCGGTCGAAGAACAAAGCTTGATTTATTGTAATGAGTTTGCAGGAGTTAAGAGGTCTGCCTCTCCTCGTGCTCTTCCCACCTCCTCTCTGCTCACAACCCTCCCATCCTCTATCTCACAATTCTCTCGGTACTCGGCTCGATATTCAGACTGGTGCGGTTTGATGGGGATCCTCGGATCAACCCCCGTCATAAACCCTTCTTAGCGGCGGCCACCCTCGTAACCCCCTCTGAAATATGCATGAACCCCCTGCATACTGATTGCGTTATTTGTATCACCTACGAAAAGTCACCACGAAATCGTGTCTGCATTCGTCCTGTGTGTCTCGTTTCTCCTCCATGTTCGCGAGAGAGGGAGAGAATCAAGGAGAAAGCTTTGAAAAGCGTTCTCTTCTCCTCTCTCTTCTCCTCCTCTCTTCTTCTATCCTCTCCATTTAGCTCTCTCGTTTTCTTCGCTCTTTGGCCCTCTGCGATCGGTCTCACAAAGGATAGAACCACGTTCGAAAATGGCGACGATGTTCGAGGACGACCGCATTGTGTTTTAAGAAAATTTACGACGTAAGTACTTATCGATCCTTCTACCCGTTCTCTTTCTTTGATTCGGTTTTACTCTCTTATAATAACGAAGATGGAAAGACGCGCGGCGCGCTTGGGCTTAGGTACGTACGTRCGTAAAATACGTACTTCAAAATTCCTTTGAAAATTTTCCACATTATTTAATGAATTTTATTATATTATTCATTTTCATTTCTGTACAAAATTCGTACAAATACCAACGGGATTGTCGTTCCGTTCCTACTTGGTTAAGTACGTTTGCAATTGGTAATTTGTAATTTTGTACATATCCCGTTTACCGATAAAATAAAGCATAACGCACGATCGAATCTGCACGCGATTACTAAAAGTAATCTCGATGTTTCAAGCTTTTATTTACCCTGGTTCGTTCGAGTATATATATATATAGGTATATCCATGTAGCTTCCGTGTTATAGCTACAGTAAAATATAGATATCTTATTCTAGGATTCTTGTTGCAACGGCGGGCGTGAATATCCATCAAGAAATAGAACTTCGTTTGTTCGTATTTTAGTCTCTTTGCGAACGTGTTTCCGATCGGCGATCATCGATCATTGTGTCATCTTGTCAACGTGTTTACGTACTTCTTGAAGGCGTATCTTGTGTTTGCCAGAGCGAAAGAAAGACCGATTGATGTTCGACATATGACAGTGATGGATCAGAACATTATTTCATAACGCTAGATAGCTTCCAATAAATTGATCGCTGTAATTATGTTTTAAATGTCTTATTACAATAATCCAAATTAATTAGAAAATAACTGTATAAACTCTGTAGGAATATTTTATTGACACTAGGAAATCAACATATAATTATTAAAAGCGTATATATATTAAGCGTTGAGAAAATATATTTCAGGTTTAGGTAAATATAATCAAAAGCTTTTTGAAAAAAGTTAAATATGTAAACGTATAAACGCAAATAGTCGATGAGTTTGGTCAGAAATTTTGCGGTGAATTTCATCAAAGCAATCGAAAAGGAAAAGAGGAAACGAGGAAGAGGAGTAGGAGGAAAAAGAAGAGTAGTAGAAATGGGAGTAAACGTTGAAGTTTTCACGCAACAACATCGATCATTCCAGCAATAGGAGCAGCAACGTGCGGCGCATTTTACGAACGACGAAAAGCGTAAAAAATGGCGGCCGATTTTGCGAGCTGTAGAATAGGGGTGAGCTGGCAGAATGAGAGAGAGAGAAATTTAGTGTGTGTGTTAGAGGGTGGGGAAAAGGGTAGCGCGGGTCGTTCGACGGAATGCTCGTCGGAACGCATCGATTCTCTGCCGAAAACGCTGAATTCATTGCGAATTGACGGGGGAGCCATAACTCCCGTCTCGGTTTGACATTAATGCCTCCCCTACTTCGTGCCTCGCAGATAGGCAAGGGGGTTAAGCTTACTGCGACATATTTATGGAGAGGGCGAGATGCTATCGGCTACCCCAGACTCCGAGTTTACCCGATCCGCGCTCACCCTTCCTACGATCTACTTCGCAATTATCGAGCTCGGCGTTAATATTTGACCCAGGGCCATCCTTCTGGCGTTGTTGTTTCTGTTCGCCTTCTATTCTGAAAGACGCGACTATTTTCCGGATCTTTATCAACCTTCAATGTTCACTTTCCGATGAATATTTTTTACTTCTTTAGGAACCGAAGAACAACAAAACTGTTTCAAATGGGTAGAAATAACTAACCTTAGACGAATAAGGGAACGTTCCACGAGGATCGGTTAGGATCGAGAGAAGACCGTTTGGAAGTATAGGTGGGGTCGAGGTGCGTGTAAATTAAAGGCGTCATAGATTTTCGCGGTAGCCCGCAGGATCAGGGCCTTAGATTTGCGTCCGGCAGATTACCCCGGGGGTGAAATGGGACAATGGGTGTTAGTCTGGGCCGACGGCGTATAAATAAGGATCCCCAGGAAGCTTCTAGGTGAACGAAGAGGTAGAGGAGGAGGAGACAGGCGGAGGAGATGGTACCGTTGGTACGTAGGGTTGCGACGCGCTAGAGAAAGCCAGGTTAGTGCTGAGACTGGGCGGCCGTCCATCTTGGCCGTCGCCGTGGCGGTCCTTATCTGCGCTCACAGCTCCGCTACTAGACGTCCGGTGATCTAGGGCACTTCTCTCCTTCTCTCTTCCTTCCTATTTCCTTTTCCCTCTCCTCCTACCTTACGCCATCTTTCTAACCACCACATCTAGGTACCTTTCCACCTTAATTATACCAACTTGTGACTGTGCCAGTCCTAACCTTAGCATCTTTTACCCACTTTTAGCAAGCGGTGCTCTTTCTTTGGTAACAGACATCTAACTATTTTTTTCGAAACCTTATCAAATAATTATCTCTCTTCTCCTCTTTGTCCCCCATTTTATACAATGAATGAAATTTTTCTCCGATCTCATCGACCATTATCCAAGAAAGACGACAGGCCGGTGGTGAGCGAAACGAGATCGGAGAATAATCAAGCGAACGCTCAGTTCGTTGGTGTTACCGGAACGGGGCTTTTATTTAATGCCTTTCATACGGATCGCTGGTGGACAGGACGAGGGCGCATCTGCATTCAGATTAGCATCGGACGCACCGGCAGATATTTACGAGCCTGGCAGGACACGGCTCGGACTTCTATCTCTCTCTCTCTCTCTCTCTCTCTCTCTCTCTCTCTCTCTCTCTCTTTCTCTCTTTCTCTTGCGTCGTCGGACTTCAGGAGTAGCTTGGCTTTGCGGTATTTGGACCTCGTACGAACCAACGACGACGACGACGACGACGACGACGACGACGATGAGAAAGAACGACGACTACGACGACGACGACGTGGTTCTGCCAGCCATTTACCCGACCGACCAACCGTCCATGTTTTTACGTATAAAACTGCCCTTGACCCTTCACCCGTATAATGAGCTACCGGCAATCCATTATTCATAGGATGCGTCTTGTCTCTCTGCTCCGAATCTACGCTCGTAACTTCCCCGTTACATCGTTCGCCCATGCGATTTATTTTTTGGCGGTATGTAGAGTGGGGAGAAGGAGAACGAAAGAAAGAACGATGGAGAGGATAAAATAGAGAAGATACTTTCTACTCTTCGCCAACTTGATTTACGTTCTTGCACTCTGAATAATCGTCTTGTATCGTTCTTCGAAACTTTTCTGATTAAGAATTCCTGAAAATAAAAAGAAAACTCTTTTTCTTTGCTCATCGATCACCGAGAGTAAAGATGAAATAATAAATGAAAATAAAAAGAATGCAATTGTTTTGATGAAGTCGCGGAAATAAGTCAAGACGTTATGCTATGAGGGCAATTACTTAATTTTTCCTGTAAGCTAGGCCGGCCAGTTTTATTTGGTGCTTGGCACTGGTTTGAGACCGGTATCCACCGGTGGAACGTGAGGTAGTTGATGATCATGAAGGAAGGGTCGCCGCGAGTAGAGGAGACAATGAACGTGTCTCGCGAGCCAAGTGCACCCCAAGCACCACCCCCTTTCCTCTTCCGACTAGCCCATGTCGTTCCCAACGTCAGTTCACATACTCGAGACCAACCCTTTTCTCTTTCTCTTTCTCCCTCTCCCTCTCCATTTCTATCTCTTTCTCTTTGGTGGTCTCTCCTTGCCGGACAATCTAGGGAATCAATATAGCACCGGACGACTATTCGCAAGCACTCCGTTCCAAGCTGGTGCTGCTGCTACTGCTACTGCTACACTTACTACTACCGTTACTACTGTTTCCAGCTGCAGCCTTGTAATTAAAGCCCGTTTCTAATGTTTCAGCCAGACGATCGCAGTTATGTCCAGAGTCCGAGAAACGTGCAAGAGCTTTCTTTTTATGCCAAAATTGCTGAGTAGGTTTTCGTCCAGTTTAAGATGCTTCTGGTATATACTGTACTTACGAATGCTGCTGGATATCGAAGGTACGTGAAAGTTATTTAATTTGAATAGAAACGTGTTGCGCTAATTTTGGTAAAGACAGATTTGAAGCGCGAAATCTTCTATGTCGTTGGGTTGTCCGATGGTAGTCTGCGGTCGTGTTGCATAATAAGACCACTCCCCTTGAGGAACATCGGTCGATGTGGGATGTCTTCGGGGTCCCGTAACGGAGTCTCGTCACACAGTTGTCTGTGCATATCGGATGAACGGCGTACTCTCTACGATCTCTGGCTGGTTCTCATGAAAGCTTAATCGCGGTAGCGTGTACTTATCGAACGTCGCCGACGCCTAGGTAGACGCGAGAAACCAGCAACGTTCGTTCGTTGGCTTATATTCCTCTCGACTCTTTGCAAAGCCAAGAGAGAGCTTGCGAACGAGCTAGCAAACGATCCCCTTTGCGACCGTATTCACTCTCTTTCTCTTTCTATTTCTTTATCGTCTCTGTTTCTCATGGTAAAGACGGAGACGAGCATTAAATATTGGATCTACCGGTGTTGGGAATTATAGAGGAGAAAGCCCCGTATGTGGACTACACTTTCTGCATCTTTTCGCGAGCGACCCTCGAACATTGAAAGAAAAAGGGAGAGGGGTAGAGAAGATTCAAACTACAGGAAAAAGGAAAAGAAACAGGAATAAGCCTCTCTTCTCGCGGGACCTTGAAGTGAGAAGCATAGTGTAAGAGGGAGGAAGTATCTTCTGCTCCTTTTGGGAGCTCGATAGGAAAACGGCAGTGGGGGATGAGAGGCTAGGTATATAGTAGTAGTATCCGTATCTAGACGGGCGAAACGACTCGGGAACGGTGAGGATACAGCAGGCAATTGAACTCCTTCCGTTTATTGCTTCTAATTAAACGACCGAGATATTTCTGCTACGTTTCATTAGCGTAAAGCCGAACTCAGAGCGCGACGGCACGGTTAATGCATTACCTTGGTGCCGTCGTCGACGATGTTGCTGTTGGTGTTGGTTACTGGTTACTGGTTACTGGTTACTAGTGGTACTCCTCTACTATTGCTTTGCTACTACACTTTATACTTTCTTTTACTCTTATCGAATTTGTCCAAAGCGCAAGAAAATTTGGCCTCCCTTTTTTATTCCACTCTTAGCAGAGTGAGCTTGATCAAGTCATACCTTTTAAGTTTTTTCTTTATTTAAGATTTCTATTCTCGAAAGGGTCAACTTATGATATATTCGAGAAAGCCGAGGATAGAAAAGGAGGATAAGTTACTTCTATAATTATTGCACCGCGCTGTTGCCTCAAGGCTTCTTTGCTTGGGAAAAGTATTCTATTTTATGACACTGTTGACACATTAGTAAGACCGTCGCTCGCGGGAATTCGGATGACTTGCGAAAGTGTATTTTGTCTGTCCTTCTCAGCATCACCGTCATGCCTAATGTATCAGTCATCTTTCATGCTCACTAAGCCTCGGTATAATAAATATCGATCTTGAAATTCCATCGTGGACAGAAGGAAATTATAACCGTTTTTTATTTTTAGTTTACAAAATGACGTGGTAGTGGAGGAAAGTAGAGAAGAAGCGACTCGTTGTTTGTTCGTTTAAAGGAAAAAAAAGCGAAGAAACAGAAGATTTACGTCTCTCGTGTAGTTCAGGATCTTTCGATCTGTTCTCGCGACAAGAGTAACGAAGACGTTCTCTAGAGAAGGATGCCAAAAAATAAAGAAAAAGAAAAATACAGAAGAAAGAGGGTAGGGATGAGAAAAAGGGTTGATAGAGGTTACGGGATGGGGTAGATTGGAAGGAGAACGTGACTCGCTTGCGCCAATTCTAATTTTGTGCTGGTTCGCTTAATATCTCGTCGTCGTAGCGAGAAACACGCGATAAATCTCTGGATTCATTATCATAAATTGGCTCGACGGGACCTGCACGTCGTCGTATGGTTGATGCTGACGGCCGGCTAGGTCGTCTTAACGTGCGAGAGACGGGTGACGAGGAGGGTGACGAGGAGGGTGATGAGGAGGGTGATGAGGAGGGAGGGCAACGTGGAGGGTGACAGATCAAAGTACCGGCGAGAAAGGACTTCGATTCGGTCGTTTACGCGTGCGAGCTCGTCGTAAAAATGTCCTTTCGCGCTCTCTCTTTTTATTCCCTTCCCATCCTTTACCTTATTTCTTTCTTTCTTTCTTTCTTTCTTTCTTTCTTTCTTTCTTTCTTTGCCTTCTTCGAAGACCTTCGATTTATAGACTTAGAATCTTCGCCGTTCTCGAGTAGCAGAGTATCTATCGAGAGTGATCTAGGGCCATTAATCTATCCTCAAGGATATTTATTTTATCCTAAAAATAGGTCACACTAGTTTTGTCTTACTACGAGGAACTAAAGCAAACCAGTTGGAATGAATGGGATTGAACATTTTATTCAAATAATTAATTTAATTTGTGATTTATAGAATGACATTTATCTGACGTTTGTTTTTATTAACAATCGTTAGACAACGATTGGAGAAATAACAATGAAAAACGTTTTATCGGTGATCGTCGTCTGTACAATATACCTCTCAGTAGAGTTTTTGCGTTGAAGGTAGAGATACATGCGTGGCGGGAATCTAGCAGTTGCCAAGCAATAACCAACAACGTGGCCGCTTCGTGTAATTTCCCTCGACAGACGTTTCAACGTGTTCGCGTTTGTCTACTTGTATACGTTGTTTGACCATACGAAGCAAATATCCCGAGGCCGCTAAATAGACAGGTAACCATCAACGTTGCCTTCTTAATGACCGCTAAGCTCTACGAGCTACGCTAGCCAGGAATAAAGATTAGATAGAGATTAGAAACATAAAACCATGGTCAGGTGCAAATCGCGTTATATTTGCGTAGTTTATTAAAGTTTACCATGCATTTATATAACTACTCGTTTATTTGATATTATAGTATCTATATTTAGAGAAGAGAAGGAAGACACTTATTAATACCGCCAACTAATTAATCTAAATAAAATAACGCATTGGCTGGCTTTAGTGCATCAGCAGATATAACAAAAATGTATACAATGTATAATTTCATTGACATAAGTATCGAACAATTCTACATGGCTACTTCGTCAATCGTTCAAAATAAGAGTGATAACGGATTTAGCAAGGACATTGTCAGAGTGAACGACGGACGCAAGTGCGAGATATCAATCACTAGCTTTCTCGAGGGCACTTCGAGTCATGCCAACAAAGAAGTCTAGAATTACGGTGCACGTCGAGTTGAATCGTCGATTGTGGACGACGTAAAACCTTCCTCCCTCGTTCGTTCATTCGTTCGTTCATTCTTTTTTCTTTCCCTTTCCTTCTCGTAGTCGTCGTTGTCGACAAACGTCGAGTTTCCGAGAAGGTCGACGTTTCTCTACGAATCTCGAAACGTTTGTCTCGTCTTAAACGAAGCCTGGTCGCTAATAGGAGAGTGATTAATTACAGTTACGCCTTGGTGTGTTACGATCTCCGTAGCGCATCGAGCCCTTAATGGAAATAACTAAGTATTGTTCGGGTGCATGCCTTCCGTACGGAAACGATCCATCATGGCCCGGATAATTAGTACAGCCGTGGTTGCGCGTATAATCATCACTCGGAATAATAATGCCGCGTGGCTGTCCTCTCGCTCTCTCTCTCTCTCTCTCTCTCTCTCTCTCTCTTAGTTGCAGCGAGAGGTGCGAAACGAGCCGAGCGTGTGCCATAAGCGACCCTCGATGCGTCCTAATAGTATGTATGTATGTGTGTGTGTGTTTGTGTGAAAACAGTTACAAATGTTGATACTTGTATATATACAGATATTCAGATATAGAAACCTACTCACACGCTTTAACGTATTGCATTCTCGTGGCGACGATATACCAGCTTAAGTATCGTACTGTCATCTTATGTAACTCATTACGTTGAGTGAATATACGAAACAGGAAGAACTTGTCAGCAAAAAAATCTTGCCGATGGCTGATTGCGAGTATCGTTTTCCTTATTTTATTCGTTGCATCATCAACAACGTGCATGTGCATGCATATTAAAATATAAATAATATTTCTAAATAAGCTTGTACACTTCGTTTCCGTTTGAAAAGTGTCAGGATAAGTATACAGTATTATTACAAAGTAATTTCTCTTCGAGTGTTGATCGAGAAATGATTGACTTAGCTTCAAAATGTCGGATAAGACGATAAGGAAATTGTAGATATTATCGTACTGCTATCTAGTAAACTCGTAATTCAACTTAACATCTGAAAAGGTAAATTGAATTTATAAATGTTGGCAAGGTTTAGTATTAATAACTAAGAGAATTTGTTTTGCAGGTGTTATCGCGGATACGACAATACGACAATCTCGTGATGAGAATAAATGAATCAAAAGTTAGTAAAAGAATAGTAAGCTTAGTTTTCTAAAGGTTTCAGTTCCACCATGTGTTTGTACTTATACGTGTGTTTTGTCGAAAAGAAAAGACGATCTTGATTTGAAGTATAAAAAGATAAGAAAATAATAAGATAAAGGTGTTCGTTCTTCGTAGAAGGAAAATCTTTGTTAGAAGGAAAGACTCGTTGGCGCAGCTTTGCGAAACTTTGGAAAAATCAATCCCTCCCGCCGCGCAGCGCCAGTGTCGGTGCAATTCATTTGCATGGGAATTGCACCCCACGGAGACGGCTGCACCCCGGTATCGATTTTAAGTGGACCGCCTGTCCCGTCAGCCTCCTGTCTCGTCTTCTCTCTTGGACAGAAGCTACTCGAAGTCGCGCAAGCGCTCTGCCAAGTGCAAAATTCTCCTACGCTTTACTCCATCCGAGACGTCGAAAGAAGAAAGAGAAGAAAAGAATGGAAGGTACCTTCTTGCCAACCTTTGCGTATCCTTTTCAAACCATCATTGATATGTCAATGCTATCATAGTTCTCCAATGAAATGCTTTTTCAGCAAATTATTTAAAATACCAATCAATTTAATTTATTCACAATATTTGTAACTTTTACAAAAGCAATTTCAACGTCTACTTTTTCTAGCAAGTTCCTCGAACGGCGGAGCCTTTTCCATCGCTGATTCAAGAAATTATAAACGAAGTTTGAAAGTCTGCGTTTTTGGATCGTACCTTTCGGATTTCCTTGGCCGTACATAGGTGTAAAACCGCGGTTTTCAGACAGTTTCAAGGATATCCCTTGTGGCCAGTACGTAAGGACAATAAGCCAAAAAGTTGGTAAGGCAGGCACGGTTGAAGCCGTTACTTGTTATGAAGCTCATGGGTGAAGTCAAGATTGTAATTAGCCAGCACTAAGTTTTGAGGTTTCTCTTGGTATTTGCATGCGATCCTCGCTGTTCTTCCACGTTGCGTATGTATAGTACGTTAGTAGTGTACGAACTACGAACCGTCTACAGACAGCACGCGTTTAAACGATTCCATTGGCGATGCTAAGAGAAAGAGAGAGAGAGCTGGTCTTTGCGAGATAGAAGCAAAATGCACGGCACGTATCAAAATTTCGTATTGCGAGTTCTCTACCGTTTCCTAACGACCAGCTTTTCCTCTTTCTCTCTCTCTCTCTCTCTCTTCCTATCCCTTATCTCTGTTCATCTTTAGTAACTTTTAACATGCATTCTACGCTCTTTACATATTTCCAGATCCTTTTTCAATTTTAATTCGGAACAACGCGTGTTTCATCCGTATCGTCAATGAGACGAGTGAATATTTTTTGAAAAATGATTTTTTGTACTCTATCGAACACGATCGAGGTCAATTGTATCTTGTGTGAAGAGCTACTAATTACTTTAACGCATCGATGTTGGTATATAGCTGTCATTCGCATGTATCGGGTCAAGCGCAGTAGTTTAATTTGATCAAAAATCAGAGATTGGCAGGTAGGGTAGTAGGGGTAGTAGATTCAACCAATAAATTAAATGATATCAAACCGAAACGCTTTCGAATCGTGTGTTATTAACTTTGAATTATAACTTATATTACCATTGTTCTTCAAATTTTCACGATTTGATATGTTCACAGGGATCACTGGGAGGATCACGGAAGGACTAGTTTATAAAGTAACATAAAGATAAGTGTCCCGTTAAAGATAATATTAACAAGATGATATCTCTCTTTTTAAAAATACGAATTTATTTGTTTAGAAGTTTGTAAAGTTTGCATCTCTCGGTGAGGAAATGGTGAGGATCATACGGAGAAAACGGAGTCCTACTTTAGGTGAACACGCGCTTTGGGAGTTTATAAGTCGAGCGTGTCAATGAATAAATAACGACTCAGCAAACCTTTTCGGCACTAGGAGCACCGAAACGTCAGGATGGAAATTTTATTGTCAACGATCGTGGGTATTGAAGTGAATGAGTCTGAAATAAAAGAAACGAAGTCGAGTGAGAGAGTAGAAAAAAGAAAAAGAAAATGAAGATGAGGAGGAGGGGATAGCCGGTGGGGATGAACGGGGGTTTAGAATGGCAGTGCGCCCTCTGTCTCTGTTAATGCATCGCCTCCGGAATGGCCGATTAATTCCAACTACGGGAAGGAAGCGACTATAACTCGTCTCCGTGGAAGCATTCTTAATCCGCGCACTCTTTATTCTCAGCCACCGTTCTCCTCACCGTTCTCCTCACCATTCTCCTCACCGTTTTCTCTATTTCTACTTTAAAAAGAAATCTCTTTTCTGGTCGTAGTAGTAGAAGCATGGAAAAGACCACCCTAGCTTGGTACCCGCCGTTTCTCTAGTGTTTCGGTTTTCGAAGGAACCAAGACTTTGCTTCTTCGTCGAAGAGAAAGTTTATGGCCTAGCTAAAGTGCATTTCTTATCAGGATTCCTTTGAAAGCGGTTTATCGAATACGACCTGCAACTGTCCACGATATTTTTTTAATCGTGCGTAACGAATATTGAACAGGTAGAATAGTTTTTGATTATGAATGCATTAATTAGGCCCTTTTTTGTACCGATGAATTTAGAAAAAATGAGGACTACATTCTAGCACTTCATTCTCGAGGACATTTTTCATTGGGAGATTGGCATGGGAAGGGTGAGCTTTAGAAAAGGGGTAGACACGGACGGAAACGAAGTTCGGCGAAACACGTACGGCAATTATAGTCGGCCGTCCCCGGGAAAATAGAGGGGTTTCTATCCCGCGATTGTTATCTACACGTGTTGTTTATTGATTGTCTCGTTGTCTCGAAGCAAACCTGGAACGTACGTCGCGCGGACTAAAAGCGCGGCTGGTGGTAATTGCCAGTGGCGAGAAGAGGCGTAACAAAATGTACGTTCCGAGCGTGTATTCGAAGAATTAAATTCCCGAATGGATTAAAGCTAAGCACGGGGGAATCCGTAGGTACGTATGCAAATTTCGTTCATAAACGTTGCACGACGCCAAACCAGTGAGAGAGAGAATGAGAGAGAGAGTTTTGTTAAGATATCTTTGCACGCAAAAACCTTCCTTCCGAGGCCGTTATCGTTACTACGTTATTCAGCTTCGTTGCCAGCATTACTATTGTTTCTTGAAGAAGTGTCTACCGTCCATCGTGCCATTTTCATTTTACTTTTGCTTCAAAACGTATATGCCATTTAAGAAAATAATCTTTATGAAAACGGGGTTCAATCAATAAATATTGCTAATAGCAAAAATAAGATTTCCATTAACCAACCTGGCAGGAGTTGAAACTTTTGATGAAAACATCGATACAACAAGCTACCTTACAAACGATCAACGAAATTCCAGGTAAACCGAGAACGATCTCGACGGGAGTTCTCTATCCAATTTTCCTTGCATGATCTCGCGATGAACGGTGCGTATCGGGAGACTCCTTCGAATGGTGAACAAAAGAAAATAGTCGACGGAATAATCGGGAGAGAGAGAGAGAGAGAGAGAGAGAGAGAGAGAGAGAGAGAGAGAGAGTTTGGTACTCTATGCTCTTCATCTAAATCGACGAGTCCAGGCAGAACGGCGAATTCCTCAGAGAAATCTTCACGGCGTTAGATCATCCATGCGCCTTCCGTACCTACCGTACCAGCAACGAATTTGTTTCGCATTGTGCAAGGTCGAAAAATGTTTGAGATACTTTTGCGTCTCGGTAGAACCGAGGAAATAAAAAGGAAGTTCGACGAGAGTCTTGGGTCGAGACTTCTTTGAAAAATTCTCTCCCGGGAACAGGGAATGGAGTAGGATGGAATAAAACTAGGTAGGATGATTCGAGCGTTAAGTCAGCTCTTTCATTCACTTGATTTTGAAGTCTTCGCACACGAGAAGCAAGTCTTGCTCATTAGTGCACACAGTAGGACGAAATACACACAACGTGACCAAAAGTACTTATGCGCATCTGTAAATTTTCGAGTTGTTATTGGTAGACCCCAACGAAAAAGGGTTTAATCGATGCTGCCTTCTTTCAAAGACATACACGTTGTGTTAAGGAATCCCTTAGTTGCTGGTATGAACATTGTTAAGCATGTAAGAGTAAAAGATAGAGCAGGCAACAACGTGTACGGTGTTAACGGGCTGCCATTTTCGATAAGAGGCGTTGTAAGGACGACACTGATCGCCTACGACGTGTAGGCAAGCTGCTCGTAAAGTGTTTAGTTGAGGGGAAGGTAGTGTCGGATGGGAGGGAGGAAGGAGGAGATCTCTCGTAGGGAACGGAGTAGATGAGTTAAACTACACGAGGTCTGACGGTAATAATTGAGTGCCGCTCTGTCTAGTTAGCACTTCGTGCCACCGGCTGGCTCTCGTCACTTTATCGACTAAACGACAGCGATGCGTGACAAATCCATCTTGTCTTAACCGCCGACGCCGAAGCGATTATCGACGGTACTATGAGGAAGAGGAGTGTTAGATTAGCGCCACCAGTAGATCAGAGGAGTACGGCTAACAAACAGTAGGAATATTTATTTCTAAACCGTTTTTCAATTTCACGTATTCGCCATGAAATGAGTGTTCGAAGGAGAAACGGAAATAGTCGTAGAGAGAGCTTGTATATCCGTCTCCGTTAGGTTCGGTGAAGCTGTTCTTGCGACTAAACAGCGCCGCTGTGCCGTGGTAAGGAGAAAGATTTACGCGAGTCGTCGGCAAGTGGCGGGGAGTAAAGATATCAGACGCAAAAGGGAGGAAGTGTCTGGCTCGTTTGTCTCATGCACTTTTTTAGAATCTCTGGGCTTCTTCTACGGAGCGGTGGGGGATCAGAATCGTTGAGAGAAGGAGGCAGGCCGAGTGAAGAGGGGATAGTTAACGGGCTGAGAACGCAAGAAACGCAAGCAGACGAATGGTAGTCGGCCAAGATCCGGTGAGTTTGGCTCTCGAGTGAATAATTAAATTACGCGAGTGAGAGATCCCGCGATGGGGCGAAGAAGGTGGGCGGGAAGGTGGGACAAGAGGAGCAAGAGGAAAACGAAGAGAATGAAGAGCAGAGGGAGAAGGAGAATGAGAAGGAGGAGGTGGAGGAGGATGCTGGCTGCCTGTTCGGTTGCTGCTTCCTTGCTTGCTCGGCTGCTCGAGGATCGAGAACGCGCCTTGGAGGAGGCTCAAAGTTGAAATTTCACGCGCCATTGTTCGATCCTCTCGCTGAAGGAATAGGAGTTAGAAGCATTTAGGGAGCGGCAAGCAGGCACGGGGGGGGCGGTGAATTACGGTCGTAGATACGGTGAGACGTGGCAGAATGAAGGGGTGGAGGAGAGCGAAGGGATGCCAGGAGAAGGGTGGACGGGGGTTGAACGAAGAGAGTACGGGATGGAAATATAGATAGAAAGCATGGTAGGGAAAAGGTGGAGGGTTGCTCTCTGGGTCTTAGACTTTAATTCCAGGATACATTCGCACGAGCCACGCGCTTCTTCGGCCTAAACGACTTCGATTTCAAGTTTCTCGCGCGGTCTGGTGTTGTGCTGTGTGCTCTGGTGAAATGAGATTAATCGTCCTTTCCTGCAAGCCCATTGTCAAAATCTTTCTTGGTCCACGCGTTTTTTTATATTTTTTTTTCGACAACATTTTTCTTATCTTCCTCTCTTTCTTTAGAGTCTTGATGAAAATTTCCTAGTTTTCTGTCACATACTGCAAGCTGCCGTTTTGGCAATGCAAATGTTAGAGCCATATATATTGAAAAACAAGATAGAGAGAAAGAGTACTGTGTGCCCCATAAAACGAAGATGTGAATCGAAATACTGTAAGGAAAAGGTAAAGGAGGGGGAAAAATCACAGGAGATGGTTGGAGGGATTTGGAGGAGAAGTAAAGAGTGGAAGGAAGTGGGAGAGTAGGAAGAGGGGAGAAGAAGAAGAAGAAGAAGAAGAAAAGAGAGAAGAAGAGGGCCCGCATTCTCGGAGATTATCGTGCTCGCCATCAGCGTATCACGGCGTCACAGGACAAGATTTATATGTAGAGTTTATTGTCGCTGAGTCCGCCCTACTGCGTTTTATGGATGTTTTTCGAAGGAGCGCTGCCGCCCGCGTGATCTATCGCGACACCCTCACCCTTCCAACCCCGCCACCCTCACCGTCAACCCACCCTCTTCCTCCTCTTCCCTTTCGTGCTTCTTCCACTTTCTCTCCTTTGCTCTGATTCGGCACACTAGGGTGGGTAGCACGTCCTCTTCGGTGGGGGGAGATGCGGAGGATTCCTAATGAACGCCACAACCGAGTCTCTTCCTTTGCTCGTTCTCTTTTCCAACTGTTACCGTAGCCAACGCCGCCGCGTTACTCGTTCCACACATTAACGCGAGATTTATACCGCGGAATCCTAGACGATATCGCATTTACATTTTTGTCGCATCTCTATAAACCACCTAGCTGGATATACTCCTCGTTTGCAATGCTCTTGTCCCTCCTATCCTCTGATTACCGATCTATCAATTTTACGCGTCACTATATTTCTAGAATCCTGACACATTTTTTTATTAATAACACCAATTAGTTGTACAAATGATAATCGAGATATACATGCCAACTATCTGCAAATACTTTGATCATTCATTAATGTTATCAACGTCACGCTTGTCCGTCTATCGTAGAAAATCGATCGACCACTGAGTAGTAGTAGTATATCTACAATACACGATATAGATAGTATAGGATATAGGGATATATAGTGATATGTGAGGATGCATAGGAGAGAGAGTTAGAGATTCGGAGGACGCGTGAGAGAGCGATTCTGTCTTTGGGATGTGCGAACGCGACGCGACGGCGAGCGACCTCGATTCCCCATAAACACGTGAACGGGAGAGGGAGATACATGGCGGCAGTATGTTACACGTGTTACCGGCCAGCACGTACGGGTTACGTCCGGCAGTCAATCGCTCTAATACTCGCACCGAGTGCACCTCGGTGTATACAGCTGTCGGTGGCGATGCTTGTGCGCGTTGCGTTCCGATACTACCTATATTTCTATTCCTCTCTAACAGCCGTGCACGATCTCTCTCGTCGAGGTTCTCTACCTCGCTTCGCAGGAACTACATCACCAAGTGATTACCTCAACCTCGTCCTCTGCACCGTTCTGCTTCTACTATCGCCACCAACACCACCACCACCATTTCTATCGCTTCTCTTCCTTCTTCCTCTTCTCTTTTTCTCCTCACTCTCTCCGATCGTTTTCTGCTCCTCTGCGGCCTGTTACCAAACTTCAGCGGGTAAACCGAGTCACCATGGCGAAAAAAATGCTCTTTCCTCTTTGTACTTTTTCGTTCATCGTTTCATCATGATTTATCGTATGAGGGATGCCGACCAGAGAGATCGTTTTGAATTCACGCGTTTCGGTAAAATCATTAGTTAGGTATATACTGCTTTTTCGTATCAACAGTCTTCTCTTTCCTAGTGGCAATTAATGGTACAATTGTTTTGTTTAATCAAAAAAGTATGTAGAAAGGTATCTCTCTTGCTTTGCTTTAAGTTGACCGAGTAAACTGTGGCAGTTAGAAAATGTATACGAGAAGATTGGGTAGACGTAAAGCTAAATTTAGATTCAAAGGTAGAACTCGCGGACGACGTCTCTCGTGGAGGTTCTTACGCGCGTGTGAATCTCCAACTCGTGACATTCGTAGTCCAATTAAGACTACTTTCATCGGCGAGGCATGGATTACTCACTCGAACCCTTAACCCCCCTGTAGCACGGTATCCTTATTATGCGTGTTTAACAAAGCTGAGCTGATTATATCAATAAATTAAGGAAAGCCGTACAAGCTCTTTCCTACTCGCGGACGAGTACTCAAGCTACGACGATGAAAATAGTGGTGGAGGTAGTAGTAGTAATAGTACCGATGATTGTGATAGTGGTGGTAGAAGCAGTAAACCCTCGTATGGGTCTGGTTGGTCTACGCCGTAGTCCTGGAGCTGCTTTACCAAGACGTACATCACCGACGTCCAGCTTGCTCCGCCCTGAATTATGCTCGACAATTATACCCATCTACCCGTGCGGCGGGCGTTATTATCATATTATACCACGTAACCCCTTACTCGCGCCTTAACGCGAACCTTAACTTTGCTCGAGGAAGAAAACATTTCGATTTCTTTTTCAACTACGCTTCGTTCGATTCAACGGGAATAAACTTTACGATATTATTTCAACTATTATACTTAGGATACGTCCCAACTAATGTGAAGGAAGAGGACATCCTTTTAGAAAGTATAAAAATCAAAACTATCGAGAAACTATGATTTTTCAGAATCCGATTCCTGAAAGGGAGGGAGACGGAAGAAAAGGAAAAGATGTAGGGAGAGAGAAAGGGGGGATATGCGAGGGAGGAGTGAGAGGTGAAGGTGGAGCTGTTCGATCGATCGACGCGTGTCCCTCTCCGCGTGGCAATCGGGCCTGGAGCCAAAGCCCGTGCTCTGCGGGACGGCCGTGAAAAATCCCTGAATTATGATAATGGCGGCGACATAATGCGATCCAATGAGGCAATCAAGGGGCGGCGGCGGCAGCAATGGTGGTGCGGTGGTGCTGGTGGTGGCGATCGTCGGTCGACGGTATCGATGGCCAATGTTGGTGTGCTACTACTACTTCGGGGTTGGAGGGGGTGAGAAACGCGAGTTACGCAAGCCAACTCTCGTATTAGTGTTACCGGCCACCGAGCCGAGCCGAACGAGCAACCGGGCGATCTATGTGCCGGGGACGATACAGTGCGTGTACCAGGTATAATTGCCGTTCGTGGGCAGCAGTTGCTCTTGGAGGACCAGTTTCCATCAATCAGCTCGGCTAAACGGTCGCTTGCTAACGCGCACGAAAGCTCCTCTCTCTCGACCGATTCCAATTCCATCGACGAGTCGCTCGCGATGGCTTAACTGTAACTTTTTTCTTTTAGGTCTCTTGGAACTTCTTTTTTTCTTTTAGTAGCTTTATTGTTCAATGCTTTGTCCTGGTTGTAAAAAATTTTGCAATAAAGATTGTATAGGGTGGTGGTTAGCCGCGGAATCATTTCTCTCATGATATGCTACTTTATAATTGAAATAATGATACGCGATGGTTATTAGTGGGCATTCGTTCGCTTAAACGAGCGTATATTTATTATCTTTTAAATTATATCTCGGGGGTTGTTTTACCGTAAATGAGTCCCAGAGTACGTTTCGATGCATTTTATTTCATATTTCTAATTATTAGTAATGTACATCCTACGCGATACGAGTACCTAAATGCGCTTGCAATTAAAATGCGCAATTCGTCGTTACGTTAATCCAAAATATCGCGAATACACATATCGATATTATGGAGAGAGTAAAAAGAAAGCTCGGACTCGGCATAATGGAGTTGGTGGACGCTTTTGTTACGATCTGGTTGGGTGGCGTTAATGAAAAAAATTCCTACGATATAATTATACCGATGATTATTTGGAGTATAAGCGTTTGACTCGCTTTGAAAAGGATTTTCATGCCGCTTCAATCTTCAAATTTCCATGGGAGATTTTCGTAATCGCTGGCTCGATTTCGTCGAGGGCGTCGATCAACGTGAATGCGCGAGTGCGCGTGCCAATTTGGTAACTGTATCCATTACCAATACCTATAACACATACGTGCTTGAGCAATATAGAACGGTTGCGAGTATATGTAGAGGAGCAAGCACTGCTGATAGGATGGGACGCCATGCGGGGTAGTTATGGGACCACGAGGATGTTAATGACCATAAACAAGCAATCACTGTAATCCGCCATGAGTCACTCCAGCTGTCTGGCTAGCTACATAGATACGACCTGCCATATGCCCTGCCTAACCGAGCATTGCTGGATATGCGCTAGATCATCCATGTTCCTACGGTTAAACCAGACGCTTCGCTATCGAGCTTCCGCGTGTTATCCTTCAAGCATTTACAACCAACTTCTTCTACGATGTTTTCTTTTATTTTTTAAAGTCATTTTTCTAAGGAATGATCATTGCCGTTTATTATCGTTGTCACACATTCCCTGTAGATGTTATTCGACGAAAGTGAAATCACACATTCAAACTAGTAATCTTTTCTATCCAACGGATATTCGAATGCTGAGTAAGCGTTCGGTGCAAAGCGTGAGAAAATCACCGACAATTTCGAAAATCTACAACTTACGATATAGTTTTATATCCTTCCTTGTAGAAGAAGTGGAGATGGAGAGGGAATGAAAGAGAAAGAAGATGGGTAAAGAGCAGACCCGATATCGACATGTACGGCGAACCTTACGATCGAGGCTTACGACGATCGTAAATACGTCGACGATACAACCACCTCCCCCCTCTCTCTTTCTCTCTCTTTCTCTCTCTCTCTCTCTCTCTCTCTCTATTTCTATACATCGGTTTTCCAAGAAACTACGAAGAAGGGAAAGAAGAAGAAGAAGAAGAAGAAGAAGAAGAAGAAGAAGAAGAACGATGAATAGATAGACAGCGAAGCGAAAAAGGAGCTGCTACGAAGTTAGAAGAGAGGAAAAGGGTCGAAGGAGAGGTATAACAGAAATAGAGTAGCTAACCGTGCCGAAACATTTTATGAGTATCGATCTCTGACATAAAACGACTTCTCCTACTTACGTCCTACTACCTACACGCGTGTGTCAAGTTTGCTGATGATGAAAGTATTATCTTACGTTTACCTACAAGCACTTACATATTTCTTCTAGTCATACTCGATGATCGTATTACATCGAGGAAAAAATAAAGGGTCAAAGTTCGCAACACCTTCAAATACTTCTATTGAAATGAATTCGTGAAAGGGAGAATGATAAAAAAAAACTGAATGATAAAATAGATCCTTTTTAAATGATTATTATTGGAGAGAGATTGACGTGCTTTTCTGTGAGCTATGTGTCTCGTATTATTTCCTTATAAGATAAATTGTATTTCTTGTGAAAAATACTTTGAAGAATTGGTAGAGACAGTGATATGGATAGGGCACGTCCTCGAATGAAAATCTAGGGTGTCGAGTTAAGGAAACAAAGAAAGAAAGAAAGTATTGCAGTGAAGGAAGCAAGTGAGCAAAGCTTGCCTCGGTTTGCTTTGAGCGTTAGCGACCAAGATCGCGGAAAGTTGGCGATGACGGCGGATGTTATTGGCAGCGGGGCCATTCGTCGCGATGATGGATGCTTGACAGGCGCTCCTCGTTCGCTCGCCAGGCAGTTATAATAAGTAATGGGCTCACTTCCGCCGCCATCGCGCTGCCTGAATGCCTCACTGCTTTGCTCGGCCATGCTTCCGATGCCCTGCGAAACCTTCCTCTACCTCTTTCTCTCTCTCCTTTTCTTCTTTCTCTCGTTCTCCGTCTTTTTCCACCTAGGGCTCGTTCCCTCGGGCTGAGTGAGGCCAGGCCACTCGTCTTCCTACTCTTTCCATTCTTCTCCTCCTTCTTCTCCTTCTCCTTCTCTTCGTAATAACTACAAATCTGTCACGCATTAATTCTCCGTCCGGCATAAATTCGAGCACGGTACAAGCGGAGAAGGAAAAAGTTATCGCGGGGGTTGGGACGGCAACTCACCCTCATCCCCATCTCCGTTCTCGTCTACTCCACCTTCTCTGTTCTTCTCCTTCCGTCCAACGCGAGAACCCGACTCTTCTCCCTTTGCCCTTTCACTCGCCCTTATACTTGTCCACGTCTACTTCTTTTCCTCGTGAGCAGAGAAAAGGGACGACTACTATGCTAGAATGCTGCTCAACGTGCTTTTGCGATGGTTTTAAGGGTTGAAACATAAACGGTATATCCTTCTTCTTATTTTTTTTTTCTTTTTCTCTTCATTTTCTATTTCACGTTACTTTATTCCGTACTATCACAACTCATGCATGTACGTATGTATTACATAAATATTGGACATAACGCGCAAAGTATTTCTTCCCCCTTCTTCGTTTGAAAGTACTTTCTGCCCTCGGCAGATTGCGGTCGAAGTGATTGCGGGGAAGTTCGCGTAAAGTTTTCATTCGGACTTAGGGAGTTTTCGGAAGTCAGTCATCGGCGCAATCAACGCCAAGAGAGAGAGAGAGAGAGAGAAAGTCAGACGAAAACTTTGCGACGACGAATTTGTACCATGGTTGAAAATCAACGACCGTTGATGTGTTCAAATATTTCATAAAATACGTTGATTAAGAGATTAACGATTACGGTTGAAATTATTTTCTTTTATAGAATTTTGAGTTTCATCGAAAGAAGAAAAAGAGATCGATATAGGATGAGTGGTGGTGTATGGAAGAAAAAAAATAGGAAAATCGGTAGCGTGTAACGCGTGTTAGCTGGAATCGTCGCGTCGATCGTGAAACGCGCGGCGGGGGCAGTTATTTGCAAGTGTTGTGAATTTATACGCGGTAGATAGGGGTAGGTGCGAGTTTGAAAGGAGGGTGGGAGTTGTGCAACGGGTAGATTCGCTCGACGTTCCGTTGTTTATCGAAGCGGTATGCCGCGCTACGTCTCTCCTTCCACTTTAGCGTTCTCTCTCTCTCTCTCTTTCTATCTCAATCACCGATCGCTGCACCAATATTATCGCGAGACTGCCGTGTTCTCGATTCCGTGCTCGTAATCGTTCTCTCTTTTTACGACCAATCCTTGTTATTAGATACTACGAATCCTCGAAAAAGAAAATCAAGCAAGTCAAATCTTAATCTTTCCGAATACAAAACGAGTATATAAGTGAAACAAAAAATAAATGTTTATTTAAAAAAATAAAATGAAATATATACCAAGTATCTGATTAATCTTATCGATAGTGTTCTTTTTTTGAAGTGAAAAAAATGAGAAAGAAGACAGATTTATGTTTGTAAGAGTAGATTGCTCGTTTCGTATTCAATGTAATAGACTCGTTACAAATAGCGGTTCGGTTGGGTTAAACAGGAGAATCCTTGAGAAGAGGGAAAACGGAAGGTTGGTGGGGAAATAAGGTGGTGAAGAAGACAACGGTAAAGGCTACGTAGAAGAAGGAAGAGAGAGAGAGAGAGAGAGAGAGAGAGAGAGAGAGAGAGAGAAGAACAACCCTCTAAGGTAGTAGGTTCAGTGACGAGAGGAAGCGAGAAGACTACTTCAACGACCGTGACAAATAACTCTCCTTCAACGTGGGTCTGCATCATTTAATTTTCCTTAGCCCCGCTACTGGAATCGATGATCTCCTCTCTCGAGTATCTTACCGAAGACGAATGGGATGACTTAGACAACGTTTCGCCACCTTCTCGGTACTAAAAGCCGGAGGTAGGAGATCGATCAGCCAGGATCCCAATTATTCGCGGAAAATTAACCCTTGACATTTTCGATACCATCCAGAATCGAACAGCGATTAATGATCTTAATCGTTAAATTCTCATTCTGTTTTATCATTTTCATTCTAACCTTATCTTTAGAAGATTACTTTTAATAAATATACGTTAAAGAGTTTTAGTATCTTTGATATGGGATTCAGGTAAGAAGGGTTCTTTGGAATCGTACATAGGTAGGCTTGAGAATAATCTCGAGGGTAATCGTAGACGAAGGTAGATCTAAAGAAGAACCTTTCGATAGCAGCCAAGGGAAAAATTAGAGCCTCCTGTGTAGAATTGGAGAACAGAGATTCTAATTTTCGGGTGGTAGGTAGTTGTACGGGGGATACGATCAAGAGGGAGGGGAAATTGAGAGAACGAGAGAAAGCATCAGCAGTTCTGTTCAGGCGATTCTCCCGACATTTACAGCCTTCAATTTGCCTTCCGAGAAAGTGCCGGTAGTGGGCAAGCCAGGAATGTTAATTAAAGCCGTTCGCTCCTCGATCTCGCGCTTCGACTAATTAGTCGTGCACAATGCCATCGTGAACGCCAACGGAAGAGTCTACGGAACTGAGCGAGTCCAAAAAGGAAGAAAGAAAGAAAGAGAGAGAGAGAGAGAGAGAGAGAGAGAGAGCGGAAATATAGAAGAGAAGAGAGAAGGGTGAGTAGCCGAGGGTGAAGACTAGGAAAAGAGGGTGAGTTGGCCGTGGCAGACGAAGATCACTTCACTCGGATATCTCGCGTTCAAAGGAACTGCCGAATGTCAAACCCTGCCGCTCGTATCTACTGTCTGGATTGCGCTCGAAAGAAGAATGCCAATTTGCTGAAAGCCCTAGTAGCGGTAGCTAACGTCACCGCTTGAAAATCTTCTAATGGATGGTCAGAATTCCTGAAACGATTTACGCGTTACCACAATTCGCCTGCGTATGTTTCATTCCTTCGTTGTCTTCGACCTTATTTCTTGTCATCGGAAAAAAATCGTCTTCTAAAGAACTTTGGAAAATGTATTAAATATGTATTTGTAATTACTAACAAATTTGAATTTTCAATTTTGTTAACGCATAGAGGGACAAAGTTAATACCATATTCTGTTGGTTTAAATTCTCGGTGAAAAGTAAGCACTCTAAAAGGAACACTAATACGCGCCCAGGATACCTGACGTTGTACGCACGAAATATTCGTAAGATTCGGTATCGATTCAAGGTGCATTGTATGCAAATGCGTGCGCGATCGATAGAGACAGGTTGGTGGTAAGGAGCTGAAGAGGACAGGGGAACTTTGGGTTCCTTTCCTTCGTCCGGAATTTACGTCTCCTCCCATTTTTATTTTCGTTTCTTTTTTTTTTTTTACTGTTTATTTTCGCGGCATTTGTCCGAAGCTTGGGGGAGACTAGAGAGACCAGTTAGATAGAAAACGAGATCGAAAAGAGTTAAGACGATCGTAACTGGGAAAAGGAGTCCCGGTAAGAGAGGACTTTCTCTTGAAATCCGGCGGAAGGAAAGATCGTAGTAGGGAAAATTCTTTTACCAGGATAACACGCGGATACGAACCGTCGGGGTAATACAGTTAAAGAGGAAGGAAAGGAAAAGTACGTAGGAGGAGTAGAAGGAGGAAAAGCCGAACGAGCGGCAGCGGGGGACCTCATCTAAAGTTACAAATCGCAATTCTTCCATGGCCGTGGTTCCGATTCTGTAAAGTTATGTTATGGCGCAAAGTAAGCGGGATTTATCAAGAAAGTTGGTATAACTTCGCTACGACTATTGATGCAATGAAACGATTGGATCCGCCTCATTTACTACCCCTCTGCTGCGTCCTCACTCCTTTCTTTCTGATCCTCGTCTAGCGCGAAGGTATTCTTCGTCCTTGTCTTCGTCATCGTCGTCATAGTCGTCGTCGTCGTCGTCGTCGTTGTCGTCGTCGTCGTCGTCGTGCCGGCATCTTTCTCATTGGAAAATGCTTCTATGTATCTACTTACGTATTCTCTTTATTTTCGCGTTCAACGTCCCGTAGTTAAAATAGAACAAGAGAGAAAAAAACAGGGACAATTAAATCGTGAAACAATGTTATTTATTTCATCGGATTAACTTTACTTTTTGTGATCCAAATCTACAATGTATTTAACGTTGATCGAACGAAGGATAAAAATATATATCGTGGGACTTTGGATTTTACGGGGAGTTACGGTAAAAGGGGTTGAATGGGAGAGAGGGAGAGAAACGAAATCGTAGGTTTATCTTTTATCTGAAAATATTATGATGTCTTCATCCGATGCTCTTGGTGGTGCAAGGTGGCCGCCGGTTTTGATACGTCCCCAGCGTGGTGTAGACTCGCGCATGGCCGTATAGCCGAAGATATATGAACGGGATTGCAATCATGTCCGTGTTACCCGAGAGTGTCCTGTTGGGATAATATAAATATTGTACAGTCGTCGTCGTCGTCGTCGTCGTCGTCGTCGTCGTCGCTGTCGTCCTCGTTCAGTGTAGCTAGCAGAGATGGAGAGATCCACCTTCCTTGCTGGATCCAGCTACGATACGATGTTTCTTAGAATATTAGCCGATATCCTTAGCTATTGGCTCAAGTATTTACGAGGACGACGTCCTCGAGGAGCTTGCCAGCACACTCGTACTACCTACGGTGGTAAAGAGGTAGGATAAGTTTGTAGTAGAAAGAGTCTAAGAGAGAAAATAACTGTATGTGTACGTGTGTATCTATATGTAGAAAGAGAGAGAGAAAGAAAATACCATAGTCGCAGCATATCTGGTATAGGTGGTTGAATTTGGGGGGATAGAGAGGACGCCACAGGCCGGATAAGATTGCGAAACCGGTGTTCTGGTCCCTGGTGTCCTTTAGCTCCTGGCTTCGCTGTAGAAGATAGCGATGACTGGCCATGGAAACATCCGGATACGAAAACAGAGTTACGTATCGATGCTGACCGTACATTCTAATTTTTGACCAGTAGTCATGATCATCCTGACATTTTGCCTTGGAAAAGAAAACAACTAAGTTACTGAAATAAAACAAGGATAGTTGTTCAAGTTTCGTCTAAAGGTGTATAAAGAAGAAAGAGTAAACGCGTCTACGAGCCGGTTAAATAAGCATCGTAACATAGCGGGAAGAAAAGTTTTCTAATATCGTGGCCCATTCAGGATTACGCCAAAGATTGAAATGTATATACGTATTTACGAACGAACTATGTCCCCGAGGACAAGACGAGCTTTTCAAATTCTTATCTCTTCTTTCTTCCCCTCTATCTAGCGGAACGAAAACGCATGCCCTACCACCCTCGTCCAAGGGCCTGTTGTCCTTCCCTTATTGCCTTCTTGGAAAGCAGTAGAAAGCAGTGTCGTTATTACTTTTAAAGGATTCTTGGGCAAATGCTTATTTTCCAAGTATCGAACTTTATGCGTGTTCCCCCGAGAAGAGGGAAAGCTCTCAATCAACTTTGCTAGAAATTTTATCGACTAGCCATCTTTTTATATTTGACCATCTTTTTTTCTCTCCCTTTTTGCTTTTCCATTCCTTTTTGACGAGTATAACCATTGGTTGTCTCCTGAAAGCGAGGAACTGCGAGTTCGCATAGTTGTTGCGCGAGTCCGACCTCATCCCTTCCCATCCCTTTCCGTTGTGCGGCGACCACCCCTGGTAGTACCCGGCCGACCACCCACCCGCAGAGACCACGGTTACAAGGGGCCAGTATTTATGCACATTGTTGACTGGCACGTGGATTTATGCACGTCCGTTATATTATGCGTCCTGTCGTCCCCCGTGTAAAGCCGGTATGCCTGGTACCGTCTCGAGCGTGCACGCAACATGTATTTCGGCTTACCGTCGTCTCTAGAAACTCGACAAATTCACCGAACCATCCAACTGGGAGTCCTGAGGGTAAGACACCCAACGAATCTAAGACATCTATCCGTTAATACTCATTCTTCTGTTACAGGGAAGGAAGCTTTGGCCAAACGGAAGAAACTCTCTAGTCTGGTGTTCCTGGTTGAACGTTGAACAACGTAATAAAACGCGGTGTCTCGAATTCCAATGGTCAGCTAGTGCAGAGAGACTCGTTGACGATTCTCTCTGCAGAAAAGCTGTATACGTTAATACATATATGTATGTAGGTAAGTTCGTAGGTATAGTAGAGTAGAAATGTCGGAGAGATGACGGTTGTTTGCGAGTCCTTCTTGGAACATCCCCGGATACAAAGGCAGGTTCTGTTCGGTGCGGCAGAGCTGACGTGGCCCCCGGCAGGGTGAGCATTGTGTCTGCACTCTCGACCACCAGCGTCTATCCAACACACCACCTTACCTCGGCCACTCGACGGTGAACTGAATCGAGCATGTGGACGGGACAGCAAGGAAATCTCCTTCTTGCCCAAGACCCGTCATTCCTCCTCCCGCATCTTTACCCACCTAAAACCTCTCTTCCCCCTTGTGCAATATCTACCAGCCAACCCTCGTGCCAATTCCAAATGTCCGTCCAGTGTCCAGCATCGTCTCTCTCTCTACGGCTACCGACTGAGAGCGAGTTTTGACCTTTGCCCGGATCGAACTTCTAGAAATAGGACGGAGAAGTTTAGGATTTCTTAGCTTCGAGCATCCTACGATATAGGATTTTCTTCGGGTTGAAAGACTCGATACACATAAAGGTAGATCGAAGGATCGATCCATAATGGAGAGTAGTAGGTATTCTCTAACCCCTATAAATTCTCTCGAGTTTCGAGGCATAAGCGATAGAGAGGCGTTGTGAGGTATCTAAGCAGCGTTCTTGGATTCTCCTCGGAGGCAATTAGCCTCAAGGGACTTTGCCAACGAATCGGGATACGACGGAAATGGTTTCGCAAGGTGGTGCTACGAAGGAAGAGAAGAGAGGAGAAGCTTCGAGCTTTCTCGAGTGTGCTGTGTGGCTGGCGCACAGAACCTTGGCCGGCCAACGCTCGGCTTCGGTTGCTTGCTGGGGTTTTAGTGTCTCGGGGAGTAATAACGTCTCGGGGTGTAGATTATACGGTGTGTCCGGCCAGGAACGAGGCGAGTGCCCAGTTGGGTCCTCCGATGATGCAAGGTCCCCCGGTGCCACCCCAACCCGGACATATATTAGCATTCTAACCAACCATTATTATATGTGCCTGGTGAGCCGCGTTGGACCGAGAGAGCACCCGGCAACGCCCGTGTTGCGTACTTGGACCAAGTTTACCAACAATTCACCGGGGCTCGCGCTCTATAATGGCCCCACGGCTGCTTAATTTATCGCGGTCGTAATTAATAGCTTTGTAATTTTCATACAGGCATACACGGACCGCGTACGCGAAATTTATGGATACGTTTTCGCCAGCGATTATCGATTTCTCAACGAGAATCTCGTTGAGAATACTCCGACAACACCTGAACACTCCAAGTCGATCGTCCTTAAATCTTTCTTGCGAAAATTGTACTCATTTTTAAGGTCTTTTTCGAAACAAATTAAGCGAGTGGATTAACATTACAAGGCTGCTCCTATTTTCTTTCTACCATCCTACGTTGGGATGCTCAACACCATCAATTACCGAACTTGCAAATTCTTTTAGATGATAAATCTACGAATGATTCTTAATAATAATAGCAGAAGTGCTTGTGCAATTTCTACTGACCTTTAGCAACATCAAATTTACAATGACCAATTCGATACCGTGGAGAATTAGTGGTCGCATGTGGCATCGGATTTAGACTATCTGTGTAAATTACGAGCACTAGTCGTTATCGGTTTAGACTAATAATCAAATCATTTCTATTATTGCATCTACTTTTGAAACAAATGTCAAGGTTAGTTAAAATCTTATCTAGGTATTGGTTGTCCTGATAGTCAAATTTGAGTGAATTTATTATTAAATAATTCTTTCGTCCGGTAAGTAGTTCCTTCTTTACGATGTTAAAATATAAAATAAGTAGACGGGCATGGTACGGCACGAGGTGTTCGGCCGCGATACCCTGCCTGCCTGACTTGTGGCTCCATTAGCGCCCCCGCTTGGTAACGTATAGCATAATAAGAGTTTATGTGTCAGGTTGATGCGCCAGAAGGCTGCCAGACGAACTCCGCGGCATAGAAAGTGTTATATTTTCATTAGACCGCTGTGCTCGTAACGAAGGGTGTCTTCGATGAATTCAGAAAGGGGAGTGAAACGGCTGGGCGATCGCGAAGAGTTTTATCGTGGAACGTTGAAAATTTAGATACTTTCCCCCTCTACCCTCGAATACCTCATACCATTTACTATAAAGTAATCGTTAAAGGTTTTTTGCGGGAAGGGAAACATCTTTCAAGAATTAACTTAAATTAATGTTTCAACATAATTTCCATCTTCTTTTCATCAAAGTTTCTTCAGTCATTTCTATGTAACATAAGCACGATTACATTGAATGATAAAAATTGTTGAAAAACTTCTTTCTAGACAATTAAGAAGTAAGGGTTTCTGAAATGTCGAAGAGAGACAATATTCCTCATGGGTGAAGAAACGGCTATCAATAATGATCCATCATTTTGGTACGTAACTGTCTCAGTGACAGAGGCAAGGTGTTAAATTTGCCAGGACGTTCTCGTACGAGAAGAACAGTGGGGGATACTAAAGTGAGTAAGAGAAGCAGGAAGATCCTTCGTGTTAACGCGCACACGTACGAATGAAGGTGGTCGTTGTAGGAGGATAGCCATGTGTACGCGGCTGAGACATTATGCAATCTTGGGGTAAACTTAGCACTTAGAGGGGACGGGGAGTTAATGCAACGACTACGACGACGACGAAGACGAGGAAGAGGATGACGTAGAATGGGCGACGGTCTATAGCGAGGATTCCCTAGGCTGTCGGTGGGTGGTCGAGTTCAGGGATATATCCGTCCGGTTTCGAGTAAGAACCTTCCTATAGCATGGCTCCTATCCTCTCAGAGCTTCGTACTCGCGCGTTCTCTTCACCCTTCTCTGGCACCTAGAACGCGAGAGCGAACGTACGATGGTCCCTTCACTATGGACACTATAGTTGCGGCTAGTTGGCCGTCACCTCTGCGTCGACGCTCCCTTGTCTCTTCGACTGATTCAATTTGCCCGCCTCGTGGCTGTTTAATTACTGGCCGGAGAATGGACCGTGGACGAGAGAGACGACTACAGCCAGTTCTCTCCAATATGCGTCCGTGTATTTGTGTATACAAGCGTATGGGAGAGTAGGAGATAGAAAGTCAGTTAGAAAACGAGAGCGAGAGCGAGAGAGAGAGAGAGAGAGAGAGAGAGAGAACGACAACCCCCGCTTGCCCAGTTCCACCTAGTGGTGGCGGTGGTGGTGGTGGTGGTGGTGGTGTATTGGTGCCGCCGGTTCTGCTGGCACTAAGACACTAACGGAATAACGGCATTCGCCGCTGGAGATTGTTGTTGATGCTAAAGTAACGGGTAGCCCTGAGGGGTCGCCACAAGAGTGGAAGAGAGGAACGGAGAGATCCGACAACGTGGAGGGTTGTTTCAGGGGCTATGGAAAGGATGAAGAGGGGAAGAGAGGGGATAGCTCGGGTCAACCCTACGACGTGTCTTGCAAACCAAGCGACCGTCGTGTCCACCCTTCCCATTTTTCGCGTTCACCGCCCCCGCATTCTCCAACTCGACGATGTCCTCCGGCTTTACGGTCGGTTTGGAATACGATTTTACTGCTATCGGATAAAGAGGCCGCCGTAGCGTCCTCTAAATATCGATGGCCCTGCGCGAACGACCTGAAGGAAGGCGACCAGCACGACGGCTTTTTACGGCTACTGCTCTCCTTTTTATTTCTTCTTTTCCTTTCTTGTCGC
Source organism: Polistes dominula (assembly GCF_001465965.1). The sequence continues at coordinate 1,099,163 of NW_015149021.1, read as the reverse complement.
TTAATTTTTTTTTTTTTTACATTTTAGTTAGCTAGGTAAAATAAACAAAGTATGAGCAAGCGTCGATAATATCTACTTTTCTTGTGATCGTTCATGTGATATCTATCTGAAAGATTAACGGTGCTCGTGCATCATTATTAATTATATTGTTAGAAAGAAAAAGTTGTCAGTATCATCGTATCAACCTTGATCGGTGAACGACGTGAATTTGTCGAGTGGTAAGAAGGGATGACGTCAGCATAGGCGATGCTCTCTTATCCGTCGAAGTAAAAGAAGAGAGTTAATGGACGTACCGACGGACGGATGGACTGCAGGCACGCGGAGGCAAATTCTAAATTTATACCGGGCAGCATCGCGCACCATCGCGTATCTCTATTATAAGACGGCTATAAATTCAGGGATTCATTATCATAAATTGGATCGCCATCGGGTCGTGCACGTCAGCCGGGGAATGCCTCGCAAACGGAATAACGTGTACTATAATAAAGCTCCGGGACTCTTTACAATAGCTCTTCGCCATGGGTACCGGTATCCAAGGTCATTGGTCTCACGACGACCCGAACCGATGTGCTTCTGCTGTTGCTTCTGCTGCTGTTGTTGGTCTTGGAGAAACCTGGCTCCTTTCTTCTTTCTCTTCTTCTTCCTCTTCTTCTTCTTGTTCATCTAGTGCCGGCTCGGCGAACAATACGGCTTTGCATATCGTTCGAGAACGGTCGATGCGTCCTTTGCATCGAGACCAGACTTCCCACTTACGCGAGCCTACTTGGACTCTTTTTAAACGTCTCCATAAGTCGTAAATATATCTACCTATCTAAAGTTTGTTTTTCTTTTTATTAAATAGGATTGGATAAATCCGGGATCGATTAAATGATCGGCTAAGAAGAATTACGTTATTCTACTAGCGAATGAATTATTGTCGGTCATGGATATCGCGTTTTATGTTGAATGATCATTATGGAAATTTTCTTCGGTATACAATTCTCCTTCCATAAATCATTAGGCGTTTAAATCAAACAGGGTTTTACCTAGAACGCGAAGATTAGACGTCTTAGATGTTAGAAATCTTCTACTTACGTCCTTTGTGGAAGGATGTACGTTCTGTCGGATAAAAAAGATTTTTATTCTTAAACGGGTATACATTTATTTTCTACAGTTGAATATAACGTATGTCATAGACAATGAAAATTTATAAAGACAAAATAGGTATCGTAAAATCGATCAAAGTAATATCAGATTAAAAGGAACTGACGTAGAAATTGAGAATACGTATCCGACTAAAAAGTAAATCCGTGTCAAAGGGAAAGAAGGTAGTCTTTGAAACGGCATTTATGTCCACCCTTCTGAGAAAGTACGCGTATCAAAGTGGAAATTAATCGTTGGAAGATAGACGAAAACTCCTGACGAGTCTCACGTTCGTTGATTGATTTAAAAGGGGTAGTTCGTAGAACGAAATTCTTCTGAGACTTCCAAGAGTTATCGTCTGTCTTCGACCCCCGTTTCATCTTCTGCTTCTTTTTCTTCTTCCTCTTCCTATATCTATTTCTCTCCTTCTCTCTCGTACTTTCTCTATTTCGCGTATTTTCGTTATTCCGTCGAACGCGACTCGTCTCTTGGAGCACTTCGCGACGTTTACGACGCCACACGACGCTAAGTCTGTCATTGTCGAAGTACGACAAAGCGACGGAAGTAGAGAAGAGGATGGCCTCAAGACGACTTATGGTTCGTCGAGAGAAGTATCGCTGCCGATCGGTAAGCTCTTTATTTATTGTCCTCTTTATATCACTAGACTGTATTTTTGCTCCTATGTATTTCTAAGCGATCGAAAAGAAACCCTTCTAGCTTTTCTTACGTCGAACGACATCATTATAGCAGAGATGACAACAAATTTCAACCCTTTTTATTCCAGATTTAAAAGTGTTTATCGATTGATTAGAAAACTGAATGACGATGACGATGATAGTTGTTTAGTAGATATACGTAAAGGAAGCCACGAGGAGTATTAAAAGCATCGGTCGTATTTCTACTTTCTCGAATATATTTCAAAAGCACAGGTGTAACCGCAAAGGATGTAGGTAGAGAGCTGGTGGTGGATGCACGTGTGTGAAAAGGACGTGGGTGAGAATATGTGTTCTGGACGTTACAATGGCACTGCAGTAACGAGGATCTCGACTCGTCAATCAGCTTTAAAAATTCCTCAGTTTGTTCGTCTCCCTGAAGAAGAGAATCTAGTAGAGGAAAGAGTATGCATTCGTGTAAGTAACATAGGAATACTGAAACATAAACTTAACACGTATTGGCGTATATAGATATATGTGAACAAGTGAGCATCCGTTGTGGGTTCGTGCTGGACGATGTGCCGATGACGATGGGTGGTTCACAGTGGTAGTAGTGTAGACTATGTCGCGATCCCAATGGAAGTTGTAGTAGTGTGGTGGTTGTTTGCAATGGGGGAGTCGGTTCGCTCGACGCCGGGCAATAAAGTGTGCTCCGACGAGAAAGCTCACGTGTTCGCGTTTAGCATTTATCGAAACCCCGTGCGCGAGATCGTAACTCGAAAGTGCAGGCCTGCCTGCGTGTCATGCAGATAGGTTTAAAAGCCGAACGTGCCGCATTTACAAATGCGCTTTCGCTCTCCTTCCCACCGTTCTTCCGATCACAACCTCTCTTCTTCCTTCTTTCTTCTCTATGTCCTCGTATCGCTAGAAAGAAAGAGAAAGAAAGAATCGCGGCAGCATTAAAACGCTTTTGTGGAAGGAAAGTATTCGTTCGGTTTCTTTCTCTCTCTCTTTCTCTCTCGCGTGAGAGCGGGCAATTTAAATTGAAAACGATAGAGCTCGGCGTAGGGAACATCCGGATCTTTACACGATTCCGCTCTCGTAGAAGTTTTGTTTTATATTTTACTGATTTTCGTGCGGCTCGATTTGGAGATCTCGTAAGATCGTTGAAAACGGACCGATGAAAAGTTAATCGGTCTTTTTTCTAACATTTAAGATCGATAGAATTTGTCAGGTCTCGGTAAAATAAGAGATGAAGAGAAGGGCTTTGGGGGTATATGTGGGAAGTCGTATATTTTTGCGAGAGTGGTATCGGGCGCCTTTCGTGTCGTAGAAACGTTGTTTCGTTCTGACGAATCAAGGAGGGGAGGTAGATCGATATGAGTCGAAAGGAAACATAAATTAGGGCGTTTCTCGGGACGAATGCGGCGTTCTATGGAGCGCCTACGGTGAACAACCGTGTGCGTGCCTAGTATTTCGGGGAAAAGAGAGAAAGATAGAATGAGAGGGACGAAGGAATAGTCGGGCTAAGACGAGGCTTAAATCACTCGTCCGCCGTTGCCTCGCGAGATTGGTTTTTCCCCCAGGAATTCGTATCATATAATTTCCCCGACGGCACTCCGACGTAAATTAACCGCTTTTGCCCGTAGTCGAGCCTAGTCGAACGTATTCAACAATAAAGTACATTTTCGTGAATTATACATCGATCGCTCCTTTAGGAGTAAGATGACTCCTACAAAAAAAGGAACAAGAAAAAAGAAAAAAAACCCATGCGTTGTTCTTACGACCCTTTTGTACGATGTAATTTTCGGATGCGGGAGTGAGCGTGAAAATTTCTCTTACAAAAAGGAAAGTCTTCTTTACGATTTACCTACATACATAAGTAAAAAATAAACCTACTTACTATCTTTATTTTTATTTTCATAGAAGGAACATCGTTGCATCATAAATCAGTGCATCGAAGCACGTATCACAAATTTGTCAGATCGTGACAGCGTCTATCCAGGTAAGGAAACTATCTCTGTCTTACTAAGAGGAGTGTTAAAGTAGGTTGAAAAGAAAGGGGAAAAGAAAGGGTTGGGTCCTTCTGTTTGGTGCGAGGTGCGTTTGACACGCGAGCACCGCACACGTACGCGTTCAAAGAAGGACGAGGAGAAGGAAGACGACAACGACGACGACGACGACGACGACGACGACGACAATAAAAAGGGATCAATCCGCTCGCTGGCTCGGAGGAGGAAACATAAATCGTACTGCCGAGACAGTTTCGGAGAGGGCGAGCTTCGGAAGAGAAAGAAAGAGAGAGAAACAGATTCGGAGAGTAGCGGTGTAATACAAACAAGATCCAGTCGGTGACACGAGGCGGTAAATATACTGAGGAGGGCGAACAAGAGATGGAAGAAATCTGGAGGAAGAAGGAGAAGAAGGATACAAGGCGCGTGGACGTGCAGCTACGAGAAGAAGAGATAGAAATAAAGAAAGTGAGCGAGTAAGTAAGAGAGAGAATGGCTCTGACACGAAGCGGAAGAAGTCGTGTTGTAGTTGTGTGTGTGCGTGTGTATGTGTGTGTGTAGCTTCGTACGATGTCCTCCTTCTTACGTCTTTTTCTCTCTTTGGATGCACATCTCTTTGGACGAAAGAAGACAGAGTTAGAACAGGGAAAAGAGCGTTTTATTTCGTAAGACGACACGACCGAGAGACAACTGACCACATCGAACTGTCGTATTTCGGGCTGTCACCTGTCCGAATGCTACGAGTTCTCCGCTTCTTACATATGAAAGAGGAGAAAGAAGAGGGGCAAAGTGAAAAGACGGGTTCTGGGTGCGCAAAAATAGTATTCACAATCCCCTTCCTCTTTCTTGTTTTCTTTCCTTCGTTCTCTTTCTTTGAACATTTGGTGTGATAGGCGAGGTAACGACAAGAGGACGAGCCACTAAGTGTGTCACTGCACGTCATCGTCCGACGACGATGATGATGAGAAGAAGTCTTCGTCGTCGTTTCAACCGAGAACGTCTACTGATGAAAACTATCGGCCGCTGACTCGTTTAATTACCCAATGTTCGCACGCCACCTGACTCCTCTTCTCTTCCTTCTGTCCTATTCGAAGTTAAAATTAAAGCGATATGATGAAGAACGTTCACAAACAACTTGACGAATTTAAATGGAATGTTTTGATTTGTCAAATAAAATATAGAGGAAGATCGCTTACCCTTAAATACTAACAAAAAGAAATAATGTATAAATAATGTATTTTTTTTTTTTTTTTTGAAAATAAAATATGAACGAATTGGCAAGGCTTAGAAGGTAAGAAGTAAAGAATGGAAGAAACGTAGAACGGAAGACCGCAAAAGCGGCCTCTCGTCGACGTCAGTGCGAGTTCTGGTTACCTTAATGGAGACACGTTCACGCGAGCCGTCTCTCACGGCGGCAAAGCCGATTTATCTGCGCCCACGTTCCCTCCTCGCTTCTTCTTCTTCTTCTTCTCCTCCTCCTTTCTCCGTCTCTGTTTCTCTCTTTGAGACAAGCTCGATTCCATGGAGGAGAGTCCTCTTTCCTTCTTTCTTTCCTTTCCCTTATGCTTTCTCCCTTTTGTCAGGCACACCCCCCGAAGCATCGTGTTCGCGTACACCGAGTATCGTGTCTTACACGGGGATATTTCATTTTTCCATGTTGCCGTGTCGAGAAAAACGAAAGGTCGCCCGAGGGTGAAAGAGAGAGAGAGAGAAAAAAAAAGAATAAAAAGAAGGACTCTAGGATACAACTAGTAAAGAAACTCCGACGTTCAACCCCTTTAGTTGGTATAGGACATGCACCTCTTGTTTTTGATCGTTCCAATACAAAGGGACAATTTTTCAAATCGCTTAGCAGTATGAAAAGTTGATGAACAATGACTGTAAGCGAGTTCTCGTCAAAAGGAATTAATTAAACGGTAAATCGTGGAAGGAAGGAAGGAAGGAAGGAACGGAAGGAAAGAAAAAGGGAGGATAGGTGATCGTAAATCAGTAAGGAAGTTAAGGAGGAGTCTTCTTGTCTTGGAACGTAGATCAAAAGAGTAATCGGCTAGTAGTGTACCCGCATTCGACGTGCCACACAAATCGCCGTTCAAAACTTGTAATTCTTCCCCTAACGGTTGGTCGTCGTCGCAGTCGTAGTCGTCGTAGTCGTTGTAGTCGTTGTTGTCTGGCAACAGCATTTCGTAGTCGCGGCGACAAATGTAAATTTCTACAAGGACGAAACCGGATTGTAGGAACCGATCGTGGTAGTGTGTTGCGAGACGTACGACGTTCCTTGCTTGGGGATCTATCGAACGGACATTCGAATTATCGACGCGCCGATCCGTAGCTAAAAGAAGAACGCTGAGTTACAACTTCAACAAAAAAAAAGGGAAAAAGAATAATAAAAGAAAAGAGGGATCGTAAAAAGGCGTCTGAACGTTTTGCGTTTCTGACGTTCGACATAGATCAGTCGGAATTACGATCGTCGAATCGTCCACCAAACGAACAAGTCGAGGACGCGAGTCCCATAAAGAATGGCGCTTCTACTATCCCTTCGCTTATTCGATCACAATACCGTTTCATTCTTTCTCTTTCTTTCAATTTGACTTTATTTTTCTTTCTATCTAYCCTGAGAGAAAGGGAAAGAGAGAGAGAGAGGACAGTACGGCCCAGAAAGCAGCGAAGGAACCGAATAGAGCCGTAACTTATGCGCGGACACGACGAACGACGACGGCCCATATCGACGCAGATTTCGAGAGAAACGTCGCTGCTCGATGTTGAATTACGATAATCGAATCGTTTCGGTTGGAGAATAAGAAAGAGAGAGAGAGAGAGAGAGAGGGAGAAAGGATGTGTTTCTTTTTCCACACGGGAGAAGCTTCTCCCGTTCTACCTCGTAAAAAGGTTCGCGTCCACCTACGCTGGAAACGAGCGGATCGGACGTCGTGCTCGCGCGATTTCGCCAAAATTTACGATCGATACGTTTTCGGTGCTCCTTCTCTTTCTCTTTCTCGGTCTTTTTCACCGGTGGTATCCAAGGCGCGCAGTAACAACCGAGCAAGCATTAATTATAGCACTGACGTGAGTCACTGCCACGAGAGAAAAGTTTTGATTTCTTCGAGAACGTGTTATTTCTTTCTTTCCTTCTTTCTTTATTTCTTTCTTTCTTTCTTCCTTTCTCATAGATCCGCGTAACCCGAAGATACGTTCATAACCCGTCGTCGATAACGCGTATTTACGATCAGCAACCTTCGAGCGATACCACCGAGATTCTGTCTCTCTCTCTCTCTCTCTCTTTTTCATCCTGCTGGACTGCTGCTCGTATAAAAAAGGTTTGGTTTCTACCTTGAGATAAGACCGGATGGTATATCGACGAATAAAATCGTAGATCACGTGGGATTCGAGGGTGGACGACGACGACGTCGTTGGTGGAAACCTTTGGAAGGACACGAGTTTGACCTTAACGTAGATACGACGACGAGCAAACGCAGATCGAAACGCTCTCGAGCGAGAGAGTAAGAGAAACGAGAACGAAGGGATAAAGTAGTRGTGGAAGGAAGGAAGGGGGACGAACGAAAGGGGGTGGTGATCCGTGGAATCGGAGCGCAGAAGTTTGCCCGGAAGGCAATGAAGCACGTCACGGAGATGATGGACGCCTCCGCATAAACCTGACGAGTGACTCCTGGCGCCTTCAGGAACGACTCTGAGGAGCCCTCTACATCACTTTTATTACGGCCGTCCTCATTTTCATATCTCATAAAACCTTCGGGGTTCTCTCTCGTCTTTTCTCTTTTTCTCTCTTTCACTCTCTTTCACTCTCTTTCACTCTCGCGGCCACGGACGAGCTTGATATACGTATAATCCGCGATCCAACTTACGTGGCGAAATTATCAGTCCCTTTCTCTCTCCCTTGACTCACCTTCTCCATTCTTGGCCGTCTCTTTTCTCCCGTCTCTCATCCGTCTTCGCTACGTTGATGCCAGCCAAAGAAAAAGACAGAGAAAGAGCTTTGTGTGAATTATCCGCGACTGTTAAGCGGAAGCGAGATATATCAAAGTTGCGTCGCCTGCGAAATACTTCAAAGTTATTTTCTTTCTTCTAAATGTGGGTGAAGCTTAAAGGAAAACAAGCCGATGTTTCCAAGGAAAAGTATCAAGGAGAAAAAGCTAAAGATTAAAGAGAAAAAGCCGACAGCGTGTTAAAACATAAGCCCAATTTCCGTTTAAATGTCTTAGCAAAGTTGTTTTCATATGAAACGTGTAAGTAAAAAGGATGATATGTAATATGAGGTACTCTGAAAGCTGACGAAGGAGCAGGTGAAAATCGAATCGCGATGGTTAGGTACTCTTAGGCAGCTCGTTGTCGCGATAAGGGTCGTTCTTCGCCCTTCGCCGCGCCGGCGGAATAGGACGCTCGGTGAGTGCCGCTATGCTGCCGGCGACATTGAATGACTGCGCTGCACGTGACACCGGACTGACAGGTTTATGCGAGCGCGCGTGTGGGAACATAAAAGGGAACACGTAGCTAGCTGCCTGCCTGCCCGTGATGTACGTCTGTTTGTGTAAGTGACACGGACCGAGTGAGTGACACGTCTCTACCCGCTAACTTCCTCCTACACCTCGCCCCCGCCTTCTCCTTTCCTTTTCCTCCTCCTCAACGAGAACCCTTCGCGAGCGATCGCGCGGACTCCACCCACGCTGGTTCCCCCTTCACCCCATCTCCTTCTCTTCTCATTGCTTCTCCCGCGGGTCTTTGTTGGCTGTCGCTGACGTCACGTTACCGCCTGCACTTGACGCCGCGTGAAACTGCAAAGAGTACTCTTGCACGAACGATACCTACTGCGTTATCCCGATTCTCGGAGAAACCTATCGATTGATCCCTTTGACTTATCAACCCTTACCTGTCTTTATTAAGGTATCTTCGCATAGACGGCAAAAGAAATTTGATCTAAACTTGTAAGAAAAAGGGACAGGACGTAGATCAATTTCAGGAGTATCTGCAAAGGAATTTTTTCAACGCCAGTTGGAAGGGCGAGTTACGTAGTTGGCAGGAATGCAAGTAGAACGACACGCTTGACAATAAATCGCTCGACTTCTTAGTCGATAAAAATCATTATGAAGGCGGTATTGTGGTCGTTATTAACAAGTAACTATGATTACATTAACGTCAAGTAGCACGAAGCACGAGTCGTATTATATGCAGAAATATGCGAGAGAGAAAACGTGCGTGTCTATGAGATAAGAGCTATAAATTCTCTTCTTTGAAGCCCATCAGAGCACGTCACGCAGAAGGCGAATGCCTATCGAAGTTTTTGACGATTACTCGAACCGCGTCTCCTTCGGATTGGTCGATCTCGATAAACAAATATTAAGCGTGCTGCATGCAAGAGTCGTCACGTTGTCGTTAAAGTTCTCGTTTCTTGGTATCGATCTAATATTTTAACCTTTTTTTCTTATTTTCAATATAATTTATCATTACGGAGAACGATGACATCAGTTTTTTTTTTCAGAATTCACGCTCCCACGAGTGTGAGAAATTAATTCTGACGCACGGGGACACTCCCACCATTTTTACCAAATAATTTTAAGTTCATTTAAAATGATATGTTTATTGTAATATAGAAATATTATTTATCAATAATGTTTATTGCAAAGTTTGCTAATCTCAACATTTATTCATGTTAATAAGAATTTCAAAAGTTGCATTTTAATCAAATATCATTTGTTTAAAGTTGACAATTGGTGGGGTAGGAATTATCCCGGGTTCACTGTTTATATATGTATACCTAATAAACTTTATTTCATTAACGAATACTCAGAAATGTGTTCGGATATCTACAAACGCCACTGTGCGAATCTCGCTCCGATGGGCAATTATCGGTGTGCAGTCGTTAATTAGCGCATCCGATCGTAATAGGTGTGAGATTCTTTGACTTCTCTACTAATATCATACGGCCCACCCAACTTAATCGACCTTCAACGAGACGGGAAATAGATCTGACGCAAAAGGTTCGTTCTTTTAGTCTTTCTATCTTTCTCTCTATCGTTTCAACATTTGTACCATTTTCTTTTTAAGTGTTGATTTATACCCGATTAACTTTACGATCGTTCTTTCAATCGATCACGAACTTGCAATTAAAGTAACTCTAAGTATTAAAAAGAAAATCCTTTCTGATAGTCAATAAAATCGAAAAAGCCAGAAAAGCTCCCGAATTCACCCCCATTCTAAAGAAGTTCTTAGAACTAACAAAATAGTGTTTTTAATTTGATCAGACTACATTCATTTGGTTTGATATTATTCTAGATATAAAAGGGTTAAATAAAAGAAAAATATGTTTAATCTGTTGCAGTAAATTTCATATGAGAAATTTTTCTACTCACATAAAGCTACTACCAATACGTCTGTTTTGAGTGATCAGAAGTAGGAAGGGTGGTAGACGGCGAAGAAACGTCGACGTTTCGAGGAAGGAGGGGTTCGGAAATTTACGCAACAGCAAGCAGCGACCTTTCCTTTGCTTCCATCTAATTCAAAACTATAAATCGAGGGCGTCTGTTGTATGTATGATGGCGGGCTGGCGTGAACCTGCGAGCTCGAAACGAACGAACGAACGAACGGACGAATGGTAGAGACTGAAAGAGTAAGAGAAAGAGGAACGATAAGAGTGTGAGTGAAAGAGAAAAAGTGGAAAAGAGAGAGAGAGAGAGAGAGAGAGAGAGAGAGAGAGAGATGGAGATGGTAGACTGACGAAGGAAGGCGGAGAAGAGGGAAAGACTGCAGAGCCAGAGTAACGTAACAGATGCTGCACAATAAACACCTCCCGTCACTTCGCTCCATAAATCGCGCGGCGGGCTCCTAGAAGAAACATTCAACCTCCATCTACTCCTCATCCTCCTTCCGAACCCGGCCACACCATCCCTTCCCTCGTACACTTCCCCTCAATCCTCTCTCTCTTCCTCACCCTTTCTCCGACTTCTCCTCCCTCGCCTTACGTGCCAACACGTCGCAGCGTGTTCATCCGTGGATAGCACGAATCGCGTTAAAGTCCCGCAGGACGAGCTAAATCCCGACTAGTGATTTCTCTTAGATCGAAGAGTGAGAGAGAGAGAGAGAGAGAGAGAGAGAGAGAGAGAGAGAGAAATTGTGTTTATCGTTCTAATAATTCAGTTTATTGCATTTATATCTCGTTATAGAAAGCAAATCGATATCGCTAAAAGCTTTTATGTTAAAAAATAACTTGACGAAATACAAAGATCGAGGTATCCTTTAATTAAATGTTAGTTAATTACCATTTACGCTATTAGATTTAGAACGTAAGGCAAACGATTGAATAAAATATGAGAGTAAAATAGTCGATCGAAGCTTCATTAATTCGGTTTTCACTTTTAAACGTACTTTCCAACTTATTCTTCCACCCCCTTTTCCGAGTTAGTAGAGTCTCTCTCTTCTTTTTCCTCTTTCAACACCTGCAGTTCGGCTACGCACACGAATCCCGATGTAGGGCGAGCCTTGAGACCCCTCCTGGTCCGGTTGAAGGGATGGTGGAAGAGCTGGAGGAGAAGCAGCAGGAGGATAGGGCTATAAAGGGGGGGATTGGCCGGCAGGTTTGTCCGGACACAAGATTTACAAGAGCACAGGGCCTCGAGGGTTACGACTCGTTATTATATGCTTTAATTACAGCTCGCGGTAATGAACTATGTTTAACCGTAACGTGGTAGGCTAGGCAATAAATTAACGGCGTGGAAAATACTAAATCATAACTTTGCCGATGCTGCCGAGTAGATAATCGGACGCCGAAACGAATGCACGTACGTATCCCACGGCCAGTGATCCACGCTCACCCCCATCCCTCTCTTTTCCAAAGGACTCCCCCCTACACCCCTTTGGTCCTCCTGAACCTCCCGTTTACTTCCTCCCGCTCGTTCGCGCTTGCACTTTATGAGAGAGGGCAAATATCGTGGGGCTGCGTTGGACTCCGAGAGTAAATCGATTGAAAATTTCGACGACTCGAAAGCGATTAAAGGGCTCAATGAGAAAAGTCGAAGAATTGTCGATTCTTGTGGCTCATCCAGCTAGAGAGAGGGAAAGAGAGAGAGAGAGAGAAAGAGAGAGAGAGAGAGAGGATGAGAGTTCCGACGCTTTTCTTATTGGCGAATCGTTCTATTCGATCGTGTCTTGAAGGGAAAGGAGAGGGTTGGGATGGCAGAAGGGAATAGGAGAAACCAACACCCCGAAGAAAGGGGAGGTTACCGAGTCTGAATTTATCGGTCTCTAATTAAAGAGCACGTTAGAGCTCGCGAAGGAGGGCACGGTTCCGTGCAGCGATTCGAATTAAACCCTCAATTCTGGGTAACGAATGTACCCTCTGACCTATGCCACCATCGACGTCGTTCCTTTTCTCCTTTTTCTTCTTTCTTCTTCTATCCTTATTCCACTTATCTATTTCTCTCTGTCTCTTTAGTTTCTTTCGCAGTATATATATATATATATATATCCTCTTTTTTAGATTCATTGTCGTAAAGCGTATATTATAGTAAAACTCGCGTACAAAGCTTGGATTCCGGAGGTCTGCTCCTTTTTACGTCAGGATACATTACGTGCTCGTTACCGAAGCGGAGACGCATCAATTGGGATTTATGCGTCTGAAATTGCGTTTCTCCTTGTCTCTATCTATCTCTCTTTTGCCCTGTCTTTGTTGATTCGTCTCTTTCTCTAGCGGTGAGTAACCCTAACGACTTATCAACGTTCGTGGGTTGTCACTTGAGACCGTTCTCTTCTTCTACAGTGTGGTCAAAATAAGGGTCCAATATTTGGATTAATTCGTAGAGGAATTTAATTAGAAATACACTAGTTCAATAAATATGCGAAATTTTATAGCATTCTATGATTTATAGATATCTTTCTTACATTTCAATTGATAGGGTTGATTTTACGACTCATGTTGATTAGATATTATTTATTCCTGGACTCCCGTTTTTTACCACCCTGTATAATTTCGTCGAAAGAAGCAAGAACGGACTTGAGAATACTTTTCGTCGGAGTTTCGACGTTTCTTGAGAAGAGTTTCAAAGTAACTTACTTGCTACTACTACTACTACTACTAGCATGTACTACTGGTGTGTACTAAAGTACACTTACATACATACACGCGTTGATTAGACGAAGAGAGGAAATACAGAAGAAGAAAAGAAAAGTAAAGAAAAAGAAAGGAAAGAAAAATCTAAACCCATCTAACTTAGTTGCATGACCGTTCAAGGGACTCCATTCATATGGAGTTTCTTGCTGTTAGCCGTCTCTATCGATCAGCAGACACCGCTAATGATACTCCATTAAGCTTTGGCTCGCCTTACGAATGTTTATAAAAATCACACTACTCTCATTGAGAGACACCGAACGTGAATGAAGGAAGATTCCTTTAGAAGAGAGCTTTTTATCGGAAAGTTTCTTCAAATCATTCTCCCTATCTCTATCTCTGTTGTTTTTAATTCTGAAAGTACTCGAAAGATTGAAGAAAGAATCTCCCTTGTCCAGGTTAGAAAAACGCTTGGGATACTGGACGAAAAGTGGAAGAAGGATATCATAGGATAAAACGAACGAGTCCTGCGGCGTGCACACGCGATACCTGGACGATTATTTCCTATTATTTACCTTATTATTTAGGTCCAGCAGGGAGAGCTGGTTGGAGGGAAAGAAAGAAAGAAAGAACGATCAGGGCGGTTRAGGGGTGGGTGGGGGAAAAAGTGGGAAAAAGAAAGAGAGAGAGAGAGATGGACCCCGCGGAGGTTAGGGGCAACCGTGGCCGCGCGCGGCCGTATTGATCTTATCCCCCGACATGAGAAATGCCCGCCGGTTTAATAAACTCCCGGGACTTATGAAGCACGTCAGGGTGATTCACGGCCGCCTCATTGAGTCGTATTTATACAACCGCGGCTGATAGATTTATGGAGGACAACGCAGCGTGGTCCCTCCTGCCCCTCGCAATACTCTTCCACCAACACCATCACCGTCGACGACGCGACGAAGAAGCAAAAGACGAAGACGACGATGAGGACGGTGACGATGATATTTCTCTTCCTTTTCTCCAGCACCTTCTCAAACGCAACATCTACCTTCCTAGCCTCTTTTTCTCTTTACATACGTAAATATGTACGTATGTATTGTAGGAAAGTATTATAAATAAATGCATGCATACATGTTCAGGGCCGCGCGAGCGAGATTCCATTTAACACGATATTCTCTTTCTCATTCTTTCTATATGTTTATATATATATATATATATATATATATTCTTTGAGTTCTTCTACACCTTGATCAGACTCCGTCCGCGGTAAAGAGAGAGAGAGAGAGAAAATAAGAAAATGTACGACCGAAGACGGCTCGAAAGAAGAGCGTAAAGAAGAAGTGGAGAGGAGGAAGAGTAACGAAGAAGGTGGCTGGAGCAGGCGGCGAGTGAGTGAATGTATATGTGAAACAGAGAAAGAGAAAGAGAAAGAAAGAATAGTAGAGGCAACGTCCATGGACGTCAGGAGGAGGCTCATGGCGTCACACACGCAGTACTACAGCTCGGTCAAGTCCGAGAGTGAGAGCAAGAGCGAGAGCGAGAGCGAGAGCGAGAGCAAGAGTGAGAGCGAGAGCAAGCAGCCTTATAAAGTAGCCGGGCTACGATTTAATCCAAAATTTATTTCCTCCATTAGTAAAGGCTTGTCTCGCGGGGCCTCGAGCGTGAGCGAGAGCCTGACGAGGACGACGCTGGCTGCGATCGGGCCTCCCTCATCACCCCTCGATTTCTTTCACACGTACACACACCCAAACCACCGCTCTCTCTCTCGGGAGCGTCGGAATGCACGCCGGTGCATCGGTGCATCGCAAGCACACCACTACATTATGACTCCTATATCGCCATCTTTATTATATCCGCGGCGCGCCGGTGTCCGCGCTCGCGTTTGACAAGCGTCGTTTCTCCCCCATCCTTTTCCTCCTCTTACTCTTTTTTTTTTCTTTTTTTTATTTATTTTTTTCTCTTCTTCGTATCCTACTCCTTTTCTTCCTCCGTTTGTCGTTCTGTCTTTTCTTTTTATTTGTTCTTTTTGTAAGAATTCAAGGTTCCGGGGATCGACTCGACACGAGATAGGTGAATGGTGAACTCGCATGGACCCTCAACTTCTCTCTTACTTCGTCTCTTTCTTTTTCTGTGCATTTCGCACTTGGAGACGCGTCGACGCTCCTTCTCCACCTTTCGAGTTTCCTCGAAGTGGACCAATATTGCATTCGACGTTCGTAAGGACCCTTCCCGATAATAACGGACATCGACGTAAAATTAAGGATATACGATTGGCTGCTCGCCCAGCGCTTATAATCGTCCAGCTTCGTCGATTACGCGCCGTATATTGATTCTGTTTTATCGCCTTATGCTCTGGTCTTGCCCGTTGCGGCAATCGAACGGCTGTCGTCGGAAGAAGTTTAAGGTCCGAGGTAAATCTTCGTAAGTAAGTGCGAGCCTTTTACCGATTCTCTTTGCTTATTCTTCTAGAGGAGAGAGAATGACGATAATTGTCCGGCCGGCTTATAACTTTGTCTTCTTCGAATGTGTTACTTTCTTATGAGTCCTGAGAGAGAGAGAGAGAGAGAGAGAGAGAGGGTCTAGTACGATGCATGTGTATTTACGCGTTAGCTAAGCGATAATGATAAACTTTATAGGTATATACATACATACCTATGAATTTATATAAAGTAGGATAAGAAATCATATTACCCCTTTTAACCATATCCAAATGTTTTATTTCACGAGAGAGAAAATCGCGGGTGACTACACTTTGTGTTTCGTTTTATCTCAAACTACTCCTATGTTCCTTTTGCTTGAATTTTATTTCAAAGGAGGCCTGGTATATTTTGTTTCTGTCTTTTTAATCGAAAACGGTTCAGTTTCGTTCACATAAGAAATATATTATGTTAGTGTGAGAGAATGCGAGAAGATGATAGATGAGAACTCTTTACTTAAACCATAGACAGAGGTGGTGCGTAAGATACGCATCTTACGGCTCTCGACAAATTGCCTTCTCTCTTCTTCCTGGAGGATCGGCAGTTCGGTAGGTAGGCGGGTTGGTGTAGTAGGTAGGAAGGTTACGTTCCGAGAGGTCGAGGAGTGGGGCTTGACGTCTCAGTCAGCAAGAAAACGAGGAACAGAGAAAGAGAAAGAGAGAACGTGGTCTGCCATGATCTTCCTCGATCTTCCGAGACGGTCGTTTCATCCCCCGGAGGGATTCGTGACGAATAGATCGCTTTATTACAGCCTCGAACAGCGATATCTTCTAAAGTCAACGACAAAAACCATACGTGTTTGACAAGGATCCTGCGCATACTCTCATGGAAATCATTTCTTCAAAGATCCCACATGAATCGAGTAAAAATTCTTTCTATTCTTTTATTTTATTTTTCTTGATTTTTGTTTTTTCTTTTTAATACACTCCTTGGGTGGAACACTAAATGAGGAAACAGGATACTATCTGGTAATTAGATGGTAAAGAAACGAGAAGAAAGTACGATCTATCACTGGTAGCAAGTTCAACGAGTACCGAGAGGAGCAAGGAGGGATAACAAGAGAGAGAGAGAGAGAGAGAGAGAGAGAGAGAGAGAGAGAATCGAGCGCGAGAAAAATTTAGAGGGCAACAAGTGGGCGGTTGGTGAACCTGATCCTTCTCCGAGGGTTAAAGCGTGAGTCGATAGGGGAAAGGAGGAGGAAGAAGAAGAAGAAGCAGAAGAAGAAAAGGAGGATGAGGAGAATAAGAAGGAGAAGGAGAAGGAGAAGGAGGAAAGGAGGATTGGAGGTCGCGACTCCTGCACTTGTGCATTACAATGGGGATCGTAAGTGAATAGGTCAAGACCTCGTGCATTGTAGCGATTATGTATGTAGAAATGAGTACAAACGATTGAGGGGAGGATAGAGTAGTAGTAGAGGGAATAGGTAAGGAGGGAGGAAGCTCTCGCTTTGAAGAAAGAAAAAAGCTTTACCGATTCGAAACCAGTTTCGCGACATTCCAGGTGACTCTTGAGCAAGCTTAGAAACGAATTTGACTTTCCTATCGACTACCGATTGTACATTTTTGTTTTTTAATGCGGCCGAATACGATGTTACATATTCGTACAAAGTTAATTAATCAATCAGTAAGTTTTACCGGGTTGGGTAATATCGATGACGATTATAATTCGTCGAATGTATTAATATCGTTAAGTTAGAAAAAAACAACTATGCATATATGTGTAAGTCATGTGTGTGTGCATTATTGATCGTTAGGAGAGATATCAATATCGCTGGAGGTTACGTTATCGATGACGATACGATATGTTACGATATGCTGAAAAGCGGATTAAAAGGTTCGAGAAAAATAAATCAATCATCGTAGAAACCGATCGGTTTTCATGATAATACTTTACCGGACCTACTTTATTGCTACTTTGTCGATGACGCACGCGTTCGTCTCGTTGTTGTCGTCGTCGTTTCTTACTCTCTCTCTCTCTCTCTCTCTCTCTCTCTTTTTATATTCCATTTTTCCTTTCTTTGTCTCATACTGTCGACTATGTTCGTCCTTCGACACATCGCGCAGCGCGGATCGATCGACAACGCGCGATGCGTCCGGCGACGATCGTAAAAATCATAAATCGCCTTCTTGGACTCTTTTGCGTCGCATTGATCGCGAAGGATTTCTCTGTTTGTCTGGCGAACCAACAGATGGCGCAAAGGGTAATGGAAGAGAGAGCGCTCTATCCTAAGAACAAGAGAACAAGCTTATGAATATAATGAAGAAGACTCTAAATTTGTATTTTTAAATTTTTATAGTATATTCCTTCTTTATTTGCGTGCACATGTGCAACATAAATGATATGAAAATAATCTAACTTTTTCGTTGACTTTAACAACATCTGTAAATCTGTAAAAATAATATTTGAAAGGCACACTCGACAAACCGCGAATGCGAATGTAAAGCATGCATTATTAAATCATGGATTTATGATCAAGATCATTCGATATACATACCTTCCTTCCAATGGATCCATTCACTCACCTCGATATCGCGAGTTTCGTATTTACCTATAAAGAAACGGATCTGATCTGAGAAACCTAGGTATAACTACTAACATAAGTATAATGTACATAGAATACTAAGTACTCGATCGCCTTTCGTTCATCGGTAAGTTTTCCGCGTTGCATGAATTTACACAGACCACAGGAGAATTTGTCCACCCCTCCATTAGATACTCTGATCAAATGCAATTTACCAATTTTTATAATTCCTTTCTTACTTCCTTCTTTCAATCTGATCATTAAAAAATTATATATCGATAGTTTAAATATATCCATTTGTAAAGTAACCGATCAAAGACCGGTTTTCAACAAAAGTTCGACTTTTAACGATTCAATATAGGTAATAGTCAATCTGCTACTGGATCAAATAAAATAAAATGATATTAATAATTACGTTGATCGTAAAGTAAATCGAGTGAAAAAAGAAATAACATAGAATACGGAATTTTAATTCAAAATTTAAAACCGGTCTAGGTAATTGTTAATTGTTAATAGAAAAAAAAGGGAGTGGAAAGGAGTTGTGATTAATGATTATAAAATTCTTCTCCAGGTGTATCTGTGAGTCTAACAGCTAGGCTAAGCAGCAACGTATTATCATAGAAGCGTTATACGACATCCTTAGCAGAGTTTGCTCGCTACTTGCGATATCGTAGATCAAAACCGAATATTATCTCTTAATCTATCTATCTTAGCCGGTTCTTCGAGATCCCACACACGTGCCGATCGAACGTTAGCCGGTGGCTGACCACCCTCTCACCGGTGCAACAGTGATCGGATTAGCGGCTCCCCTTCTCCAGGTACCTTCCACTTTGGTAGCTCTTATGGTTAACTACTAAAACTCTAGTTGTTGGAAAGGTTCGCAGTGATCATACTTGGTGTTTCTACTAGTTGGACGCGTGCGTGCACGCACGACACACTTACTTAGACACTGATGTTTGCTGGTGCGGCCGGTCGGCCGCGGCCACGGCGAGCAGCCGGCAATGCGAGATGGTCGCTTGCCATAAATCAGATTCCCGTGAGATAGCCGAGCGTGCGAGTTGCTTCTCTCTCTTTCTCATTGGCGGGTTCTCGCTCTCTCAACTTTTATCGGCCGTACCGGCGCCGCGTGCTAATTAAACCGACGTGAAATAATCGCGGCCGTTTCACGATTGATCGTTGATCGAGGCCGTCCGAGTCTGGCCGCCTTCCTCTTCTCTTCTCTTCTCTTCTCTCCTTTTCCTTTTTTTCTTTTCTTCTACTCAACAACCCTACTCTTCCTCCTCCTCCTACTACTCCTCCTCCTCTTCTTCAATCACTACAGAAGATATATATATACAGAAGATAAATATATATATATATTTACTATACGGTAAGCGGTATCTCGTAGAATGTGACCGACATTGCAGCAATGGCATTTTTTCGCAATCAACTCTCTTCAAAGTTTCTCTTGGACGATCGGTACCGTAACTTTGATTCTTATTTCGATATGAAAATCGGCCACGGGGATGTAGGGATTATTTCCGGATAGTACCTAGACGTGACGTATACCATTAACCGTTTTCTCTATTTACGAACGTTGTGTAGAGTCGTTCGATAGAAAGTATTATAGTAGAAGAAGAAGGTGTAAGAGAATGGATCTCACCGATCGAGATTTATTTCCTTTTACACCGTCTTTATTTAACGGCTCGTAGTCTATCGTAGAGTCGTTAATCGTACCGTGTCAACAGGACTTTATATACATGATAGAAAGGAAGAAGGTAGCTAGTCTGAGATTGTCTCGAGAACAGAGATCGATCTTTTCGTATTGAGAGGATGGATCATTATCATGAAAAGCTTCAACGAGCGGTTCCGATGGGAAGCACGTCCTTCGTTACTCGCGACGACAAAGCTCGGGAAGAAAAGGGTCGACAACAGGAGGAGGACGTTTCGGTACGCGTCACGCTTTGCGCGAGTATGGTCAAGGGGTTAGGGAGAAGGGTATTGAGAGAGGGAAGCGGTTTTGGTATTTCTCGAGCGAGGGTGCGGACGGTTGCCTTGGAGGAGTCCTTTCACGCAAGAGGGGTCTCGAGGAAGGTGCTGGAGGGAAAGGAGGAGGGTTCGGGCTAAGACTAGCTCGACTCTGGATTTATGCGATACTCACTTTCGAGAAGGGAGGATCGCATCGTGCACTTCCCCTTTGCCTCTCCTTAACGCTAGTATCTAGACACCCCAGAACTTACGTACCTATGCATATACGTATGTGTATTAAGCACTTCTCTACCTTCTTTCTCTGTTTCACTCCGTAGGACGTTGGATGATAATTACAGAGGCCTAAGGATGGATGTGTGTCGGGCGGGACCGCGTTATCTGGTCTCCTGCCCGCCTACGAGGATCGGCACTCTCGACTTATTCTCTATTGTCCGGCACGGAGGTTATCGTTTGCCGAGTCCAAAAACACGAACTTGCGAACCCATCCTCGAGGAGCCTATGGAATGACTTAGTACTTTGAATCTTCGAAACAAACGAATAGATTCCGAACTGATCTTATCGAATTTGAACAATTTTTCCTATTTTTCTTTTTAATTCAACGCCAAGAGTTACGATCAATGCTATTTAATCTCAATTTGTTTATTGAACAGAGCGAAATTAGAGAGAAGAAAATGAATGTCTGAGATTATAGTAACAATCGTATAACGAATAACATACTCTTGGAGAAATTGATAGAAGATTTGTCAAACTCTTGTAGTGCAATTATTATTATATCGAATTGGTAATGCGTACGACGGTAGGAGGGATTGAGCTCCTACGCCGTTCGATGCGTTTCATAGAAATTTATGTCGCGGGCAGACGCGAGATAGCGTTCATAAGTCGTAATCTTTACATTTAGCCGCATACTCTTAATGCACGCCATAAAGTAGATTTTATCACAATTATCGCCGTTGTTTATTACACGGTCCTGACTTCGTACCTACCGAGGAATAACAAACTACTTTACCTTGTTCGGGGATCGTAAGAGTCGGAGGTACTACCTAACGACATGCATTGTAACAGCTGTTTCCTGTAACTTCTATTACAATCACTTTCGTGCCTAGCCGATTTATCACAATGCTACTACGGCCGTATTATGTATGGTCCAACTGTTACAATAGCACACACTAGCGACAAGAAGCTACGAGTCACGGCAAGAATCGCTATCTCTACTGTTTAACAGGATGAACAGGAAGGGAAGGTTAAAAGGAGGATGTTGGTAGGGTGGTTGGAGGTAAAAACTCGTCGAGTTCGATTTCTGCCCTTACTTATAGTTTCCTGTATCCTCTTATCGTGATATTATTCACGACTGGCGACACTAACGCATCTTTTCAATTCATTTTAAAACGTTGCAATCTAACTTTTCTTACTTCTACATATTTTGCGTTATTTTGAAACGTTAAAAAGTGTATCTTACCTATCCTCGAGTAATCAAATGTAAAACGTCGCTACGTAAAGAACGTCAGATTATTACAAGAACGTTTCCTTCTGTTTTCGGCGCGATCATACCCGATATCAGGGTGTAGCGTCAATTTTTATTCAGTCAGAGTAGAAGAGAGTCTGTTCGTTTTTAAAGCGTATGCGAGCGAAAGTATCTTGCATCGTAAACACTTCGTTTTAATCGATCGCTTTGAAAGCCATTGCCATCGTTTAGGATCCACGTTATCTCCTTCCTTTGGTACAGTGCTTCTCAACCTTTCTCATCTCGGCAAGTATTTATAAAAGATTTCTAAGTACTTCTG
Source organism: Polistes dominula (assembly GCF_001465965.1). Next base: position 1,077,589 of record NW_015149021.1, on the reverse strand, counting down.
TGAGGGCATTTCTGTAGTAAATTTCAATACCTTTCATAATAAATTCTTAAAACTGCGCGAGTGATCGTTATAATATTTATATATATAGATATATATATATCCATGTAAAGTTTTTAATTAAATTTCACGTAGGTATATGTTCGTATATGTTAGTAATGAATCGTGTTGTTAGTTGGATATTCATTAAACGTAACACGTGGCAATCGGTAAGGTAAAGAAAGATTTTCGCGATCTTCTCAGATTAGTTTTCCTGAAGGTGGTTAAGTTAGATTGGAAAAAACGTTGGGAGACCCTGTCTTGGACGATAGTTAACGCTCGACCTACGAGGCAAAAGGGCTGAACAGGTTTTAGAGGATACCGGTAGCAATAAACACTAATACCATAGTGGTATCTAACCCACGAAATATATTCTACATCGATACACGCTATCTCCGTCTTGGCTTGGTTGAATCTTCTCGGTAAACACCACGGGAACATTGCACGGACTTAAAATATGAAGTGTCTCGGTGGTCCTTAGCTCGCAATCAAGGACATCTTCGGTCTCGATTGCTTCGCTTTTTTATTTTTTCACAAAATCACGAATAACTTGCATTTACTTGATTGTACATTTTATTGACTAACCAAATAAGAATTACGAACACGTTTCTCTTCTTCCTGAGTTAAGTTTATCATTTTTTCAATTTGTAAACCTATTTGACTATACTTATCCATCCAATATCTTCATCGGATATCATTTTTATAGGAAAGAGCAGCTTGAACGATTCGCTTGATTGGAGAAGCGCATACACCAGAAATGACAGATGCAAGGATACTGCACTTGAAATTGGAGAAGATTTTTGGTATGTATACTATCTTTTAAATTACAAATCCGTTAAAAATAGTTTTATTTTTTCAGTCAAACTGCAATAATGATGCATCACCTGCAACTCAGTATTATAAAGACCGATTTCCAAATTGTTGGTTAAAAAGATGAAAGTGATAGGTGTTGGGGGGGGGGCGGGTTCGTGGAAGTAAGAAAAAGAAAGAGAGGAGTAATTAATGGAGAGATTAAAAAGCTAAAGAAGGAGCCGAGTGTACTGAGATGTCGAGTACACGAAGCGCGAGATTTTCTCTCTTTCTCTTTTTCTCTCTCTCTCTCTCTCTCTTTGTTGCTCTTTTCATCGTCGGTTAGTTCGTGCAGAAGAGCATACACACAAACATCTGCGTGCTCGTGCAAGTTTGCAGGATGAGAGCAAAGGCGAGGAAAGATGCTGCTTGGTAATTAATGGCGGAGCGAGTTCGTCACAAATCACGTGGCTCGTCCTATAACTCACCGTGTCTGACGTGTATTTAAATAGGGTCCGATAGGCTGAGAGTGCCTTCGCGGTACCGCGAGAGCATAAGTCCGTTTCTACTACGACGTCAAAAGCGATACGAATGACAAACATTAGCTTCCGACCTTTCCTACAACTTTTCCATTCCCTCCTCGAGGAATCGAGGTGCAACTTCGTTCACAATAATCACTGAATTCTTCTTTTTTTTTCTTTTTTTTCATCGACTCAAAACGAGTTATCCAATAAAATCTTTCCACGCGGATGTATTAACCGTCCTTCCTTTATATTTTTTCTTTCTTTTTCTTCTGACTGATCGATAATTGGATATTATGTATCATTGATTATTCTGTAGATATCGCGAATAACGAGAGTATTCGATAATTAGAGAAATGAAATGTTTATTTGTAAAATACGTAGGTGATAAAATACATTTTGCGGGGGCATTGTAAAAGAAATACGAATGACGTAGTCGAGATCGACGAGGATGGTAAAAATCGAGGGACCGGTGATTATGCAGCTCGTTTATTCGATAAAGGTTCGAATGCATAGCATCGCCATGAAAGAAAAAGAGAGAGAAGGAGAAAGATGCCCGGTGGAGATCTATGACCCGGCAATATTCTATGAGCGATATTTACGAGCTTTAAGATAACTAGAAAATGTTTTGCCCGATGAAGAATCTACTTCGACTTCCCGAACATCGAGTTCGTACTTAACGATACATTTTCCTTTTGACTGGAAACACTGACTCGATATCCTTAGCAAATGATTAATGTATTCCTTTATTCGATTCAATCGTCCTGAAGGATACGAGGGACAGTTTTCCGAGTAACAGCAATCGGTTAATTATAAACGCGAAGACGTATTACAACTATCGATCACCCACTGGCTGGTAGCACATCGATGATGGATTTAAATGTCTGGCAAGTAACCGCGACACAAAATCCAGAAGCACGATCCCGTAGAAGCAGTTTCCTGCAAGAGGAGGCTGTTATCCTCATCCTCCGTTATCGAAAAGCTAGTATTTATAGCTCCATTAAGGCTGGGACTAAATCATCGGCAGAGCCGCAACTTTGTTGTATCCAGGCCCGACACACCACTGCCCGTACGATACCTTCCTGGTCGCGGACCTCTTCTCTCTTGTCTAATATTTCCTACACCCTCTGCTCTTCTAACTACAACAGCCACCCTATACATATTTTCGTGATATCGATATCGCAGTAGTAGAAGAAACATTTTCGCAGCCGTCTTGCGACAATACCAACATAGCTACTTTCTCTTATTGCTACACCGAGAATCGTTGCTCTAAAGCAATAGAATACTCGAGAATCGAGATGATCGTCCGTTATCGATACATATTAACGAGACTATATATCAATACATCCAGCTATGACTAAAGAAAGTGCTTACGTTCGTCGCAGTAAAATACACCAAGTAGCAAGTACCAACTACCTCTCTACAATCATCCAAATCGCTATTGAGAATCGAGGACTATAGGTTAGCCGTAAGTAAGTACCCAGTGTCGTTCGTTATATCCATTGGATCGTTCCTTTGGTCGTCTTCCTTTGGGAGCAAGAAGAGGGCAAATTAGCGAGAAACGATCGACACGATTTCTTAGTGGACAATACATACAAAAGAGCGTTTAGAATGGAAGGATCCGTGCTAAATTTATCAAGGCAAGGACAGGTTCCTAGGAGGGCAATTTTCGTCCATTAGGCTAGTCGAGAGAGTCGAGAGTAGATCCGTCCTGATGACGCGTCGGTGGCAGGATATCGCGGTCCATCAGGTTGTTTAGTGTCGACGAGGGCGTCGAGCAGGGCGGCCCCGTCAACGGCATACATTACGACCCACATTTACCTCGAGTTACACCAACCTAACTCCTCGGAATATATACAGGCGTGCGCGCACGCGCAATCACACTCACATTTTACACAACGCACATACACTAAGTCGACGGACGAGCCAGAGAAACTTCTTTTTGGTGACTGCACGAAGCGCTGGAGGATCGGTGCAACGCGTCAGCATTCATTAGCTTGGACCTTATCTCCTTTGCCTCTACTCTCTTACTCTCTCTTTCTCTATATATGTGTATCTTCATCTTCCTTACTCTTTCTCCCATCGAATGGAGAAGCGCAAGAAAAGGAAAGAAAAGAGTAAGAACGTCTCTTCTTCTTTTTCTTCATCTCTTGTAGCTGTTTTTTTCTTTTCATCGCTTAAGCATTTATCCTTCCTGCCCCCCCCTCTCTCTCTTTCTCTCTCTCTTTCTTATCGAATCGAAGATAGACTTGATTTATAATTGTTTTCATTCGTTGGAAAACAATACACTTTGTATCTAATGAATTCTTATGAATTTTTTCGAGAAAAATAAATATATAAAGAAGTATGATCAGGTGAAAGGATCATTAGCATCGAGGAGTCCTCTAACTGGTGCGTGTACAACTGCGTGCTCCGCCCTCGATCGAAGAACGAAGCTCTAGTAACATAAAATGCTGATTTTATTTAAACCATCTCTCCCTTCCTCAACCCTCTTTCTATCTCTTTCGGGTCCAGTCTGCACCACTGCCGTTGTATTTATCGCGAGGCATTCCGGGCGGACGTAAGTATGTCGGTCCTTGGGTACGCCCGTTAATAATGTCCTTAATCCTCGTGCTCGAGCTCTCTCTGTGGCGATCCTCGAGCCCCGACGAGCTTTTTTGCATATACTGCCAAGCGAAAACGCATATACACCTACAATCCTACACGAACAACTATGTATAAAGTATAGGGGTGTCTTTGTAAATGTGCACAAACGCGTGCTTTCGCGATCTTTCACACAAACGGTGATCGCAAAGCGAATCATCGCTCTTGCTATACTTTTTCCAAGCTCCGCGATATCTACTTTACAACTGTTCATTGCACACTCCTCTGTATATATGTATTTGTAAAAGGGTAGAGGGATGCCTAAAGACGATTTAGTGGTTACGCTCGTTGTTCTATTGTACTCGACGATATGATACCCCTCTTGATATACGAACGAGAGAAAAAAAGGGACTTTGTGAAAACCCTTCGTATCCTATTGACCATTACGTAAATACTTTCTATTTGGTGATCTCTGTTAAAACGTAATTGTAAATACACTTTAATCATTTTTAAATACTTCTAATCAATTTGCAACTTTGTTCAATATTTTTGTGAAACAAGTAACATGCATTATGAAATGATTGTGAACATATAGTAGAATAATTTATGCATTTTGATATATCATAAAAATTAATTGAAAACATAGTTCTCGTGGGATCGTTTTCCTGAAAAGACGGGAACTTTGAGAGGAACGAACTAGACACGTCGGTTTCTGCCTTCCGTCGTTCGTACGGTCGAGAAACGTAGAACAAGAGAAGGAGTCTTGGCTGCCGTTAAGGTGGTGGTAGAAAGGGGAGAAGAGAACTGGTAAACGAACAAGAGAGATAGATAGAAAGAGAGGATACATTCGGAGAGAGAGGAAGAACGAGTCAGACAGAGAAGAGAGAGAGAGAGAGAGAGAGATAGAGAGAGAGAGAGGTTTCAGGCCACACCGAGACAACCGGGGCTAAACAGCCATCTAAATGCATCCGAGGTGGCGCTCACTGCCATTACGGCTGATGGACGCTTATTGACGCACGCCCTGCCAGCTAAGGTTGGGCCTCTGGCAAGTCCTCTGGCATCCCTCCGTATCCCCTCCTCACCTGTTTCTCCGTTACCGTTTCCTCTCTTTTAACCCTCTATCTTTCTTCACGACCCCATACCATTTCTAGAAACTCACCCCCGCGAGGGAGCGCGAATTCTGGCAACGTTATAACGTCTCGTTCGTGATAATAGTGAAGCATTTGTGAGTTTTCTTTTGCATTACATTTCTACCAAAAGGATATATAAGATTAAAAAAGTGAAAAGATGAGGTCGATTTATTATCGGTCATTAAATCTGATGTGAACGTATTTAAGTTCGGTAAGTATACTATATTTGTATGTACTATATATTTACTCTTTAGATAAAATAAATATAACTTTGTGCATCATGTGATCCTATTAAAAAAATCTTGATTTGCAGAAAAAACTTTGTCATGTTCCAAATATAAATTTATCATGCCACCTCTTAGCATATAATGTTATCCTGTTACCTAAACTCAATTTGTAGGAAAAATTCTCGATAAGTATACTAATTAAAATATTTACCAGGAGAATATAATTATTCAGGAAACGATACGATTTTTCATGCTACCTCTTTACACAGTATATGATCCTGTTGCAAAAATCAATTAGCTTGGAAAAATGTTGATTTTCTTCGTTATTTGAATTCGATCCTTTTTTGTAGTTTAATATTTTTAACAGGAGTGTATAGTTATATGTTATTAGATTCCTTTCAAAAACATGTAACACGATTCCTTCATCTTCCTTTCTCTCTTCTTGCAATGTAGAGTAATAAATTCAATAGCAATCGGACTCTCAGAATTTACCGAACGATTTCAGATAAGATAAACGTTCTTGTCAGACTCGTCGAAACGTCCAACTTCGATACGTCCGACGTTAATCCCATGAGATCCTTCGTTGTACGCGAACGATATTCGATAAGGGAGAAGAAGTTGAAGAGGGGTAGGTAGCATCGTAAGTGGAGATGAGAGAGGAAACAAAAGTATCAGTAGGCGTCAGCTTCCGTGGAGAAATGCCACCCCGAATCCTCGTCGTTCTATCGGCACGGCAGGATTATCACGTTATTTATGCGGCAATAATAACGAGTTAGTGTATGCGCGGGATGTGCTTTATATCCTCGCGAGCCATTAGGGTTAATACACCATCAGAGATTTCCCTTTCTTTCTTTCTCTTTCTTCTTCTAACTCTTCACTTCGTAAGGAAGTTCAAACTAACGCACCCTGAAAATGAAACTTCGTACTTCTCGACACCGTTGTCGTCGTTGCTGCTCTTCTCGTCGTCCTCGCAAACGAAGGACGGCCGGTTATAGTCTGTTATACACAAGAGAGAAAGAGACGGACAAAAAAAGAGAGAAACTCGCTTCTTACTTACGACAACGTCGTATCTCACGTCGCACCTGCTAAATGCTGCCGGTACGTCATACGGGACGAAGCAAAGGGGATAATCTCAGCGCGAAATGCATACTGCCAGCGTTTCTCTCTCTCTCTCTTCTTCTTCGTATGATAAAAATCGAAATTACCGTGACGGCTTGGTTTATCGTCCTGACGATAAACTACGAGGATCGGTAGTCTCTTTTATTTGTTTTCTTTTCTTTAAATTTCATTCCCTTGCCTTTCACACACACATACACACATATATTGGATTCATACCGATTTATAAACATATAGTTTATATTTCTATATATAATATACATTAACTTTTCTGTTAAACATTATGAACTTTTCAGAAAATTTTTTTCAGCTATGCTTTTTCAGAGTCCATCATTAATCAGCATACAATTTTTTGGTAAGATCTGTAAATGTTATCCAATGATAACATATCAATCATTGAAAAGATGTATTGTGTTTAATACAATATCTAAATATTTAAGTAAATAGAGAATTATTATTTTAAAAATTGAGTGGATACTTGCAAGGAATGGTAGCCATTGATCGGTAGCGTTCACCAATCGGACCCAACAAGGAAAGCGATTCGTCGAGGGAAAGATCATTGCGAGTGGAGTTACCTGGCTCAGAACCACGTGGGAATTCGAAAGAGGCCGTGCCGCAAAGGAACGAAGAGAAAGAGTGTAGGGAAGGAAGAGAGGATGATCAGGGACGACACACGAAGAAAGGAATTGAGCCGGTTGATTGGCCGGCATCGATTCAATGCGATGTGTGCGGAGAACGATAGATCAAGAGAGAGAGGACGCTTGACGGCCATGCTGGTCTCAAGTCCCTTCTTTCTTATTATTCCCTTTCTCCTTCTTCTTTGTCTCTTCACGATACGCGAAGATAAGTATATATCAGGTGATGGTGATGGTGGTGGTGGGGGTTAGCTAGGAAAAAGGCAAAAGAAGAAAAAGAGAATGCTGTCTTATCGACACGGAAACGACAAAGGAAGGTAGGAAAATCAGGTGGGAGACGAAAAGAGGGAAAAAAGAGAGAGGAGGAAAGAGAGAGGAGGAAAGAGAGAGATAGAGAGCTCTGTTGTTCGATTCGGGCCGCGCGACCGCGGAGAATACGAACGGCCGAATTATGAAAATGACCCTGTGTGACGCGGCAACCACCCTCGCCCGAAGAGATAGCTTCGAGCAATAAACATACCGCCCCGCAGCCTCCAACCCCTTTTGCTCTCTATTTCTATCTCAGTCTTTCTTCTTCCATCCTCCTTTTCCCTACTCTCCGAACCGTGGACGTGTCGTACTCTCTCGCGAACGAGACGAAGAGCTTTGGAAAAGCAAGAAGGGTCGCAAGCGCTCGCGCACACGTTTTCTCTAACGGGCTGGATGGATCCTTCCTTCCCACACGCACGTAAACACCTACAACGAATGAACAACGGAGTTCTTAGCGTGAAACCTACCCGGACTTTATAAGGACGTTTCTCGCTGGAATGCCGAGTGGATCTTCTATTTCTGTCTCCTTCTTTTTCTCTTCTTTTTTTTTTTTTCTTTTTATAGTTTTCTTCTTCTTCTTTCAGTGTACAGAAATAAAAAGGTAAGTATTTTTATTTGAATAAATAAATAAATTAATTAATATACTTTACTTATAATAATTAAATGTAATTTCTGTATTTTTCGATTGATTAATAAAAAATAACAACCCTCCCAATATATACATGTAGATATAAATCTTAAGGAAAGTGGTATATAGTTTCGTCTTTGACGTTTCCACGATAATAGAAGCACGATAGTATCGAAGGAACTGAAAGAAGTAGTCTACGTTAATCGTAAAATGCGGGCACGAGCGTGCTTCCCTTGGAAAGAACGCACGACCCATTGCCCTAAAAGCTATTCGGCGCTGCATTTATCCTGGAATCTGCCTCGTAAATTTCCATTTCGACCTCGACTTCTTGGCGAATCGCCGTCCTGACGGCAAACCTAAGACGATTGCTTCTGTTACGTCTTTTCGGTATATCGCTACTGATTGTGAGAAAAAGAAGAAAATGAAGAAAAAGGGAAACAAATCCGGTACTCGGAGAAAATCGATCGCGAGTTCATTCGATGACGATGTTTTACGTGAAACATGTTACTTGACGAGCCAAGAAATAGATTTTTCTATTTCCATCTAAACGATTAAACGGTAGAAGGCAAACAAAGGTAATATAAACGGATAAGGGTTGGGCATCGAGCATGTATATCGAAGTAGATCGACGTGCACCTGACAAGGCTCGTGACGCATTTCCTGCAGTGGCTATAAAGCTCGTTCGGTCACTGAGGGCCATCCGTCAACCCTTTGCCTCGTCGTCCGACGTCCATCGCTAGCTGGCTAGCCTGTCAACCGTCGATCACCCTTCGTTCTATCTCTATCTCATGCTCTCTTTCCACCCACTAACCCCTTCTACAACGATCAACCGAATGGATAATGAGCCTGGAACGTCCCTTTATGCAGATAGGCCCGCTTGTCTGTGGCCGCTTCTCTTCTAGGCGCTGCGTTTGGCAAATAAACCAGTAAACGATGTGCCCGGGCCTTCACTTCGTGTCACTTCGAATCACGGAAAGGTCCGATGGATTTTCCTAGTTAAAAGCACCTCTCGTTAGCGAATACCACTATCGTGTATCTACACATTTACATATCTACATACGTATCTACGTATATACGCAACACTTGAGACATAGAGTATGTGCTTTAGCAAACGCGTCTGCGCCAAACGACGACGTTCCAAATGGGACGTTGCAAAATAAAGGTATTTTATCGGTGGCTTAGGAAATAGGCTTCGACCTGTCGTGGCCGTTAATTGTTCCGCAATTAGCAGTACTCGCGCAAGCTTGGCAAACGTTCAGAATGGGAAACACCACCAAGATTTATGAAGACGCGCGAGACTTTAGAATCATGGATTGTGCGAACGTTCTACGTTTGGTTGTGCAATGTGTCCATTGCGTCTACAATCCTTTGGTTACAGTTTAGACGTAAGATTAATTGTTACTTTTCCTGGATTTCTAGAGCTCGTCTAGAATCTTGGCAGATGTTAAATTAAAGATAACATTCCTAAATAGAAATACTCTATATTTCTACTCTAGGAATAATGTTCAAACGAAACAAATGTACATTAGATATACGTTAATAAAATTTTAACTACTTGTGTGTATGGTATTTCAATCATTTCCTTTTTCAGTGTTCAGTGTGATATTAATCTAAACATATAAGAGAAAAAACATATATAAATGAGCAAGGTAATATTTCATCTATGTTTCATCGAAATCGACGCCAGTACGAGTATCGGAAAAGAAATTTACACGGGCGGTCTACTTCGTAGCCGAGTCAGATATTTGTTGACTTATGGGACCACGCGCGTCGTCATAAAAGAGCGATCGAATCCGGGCAGCGAACGTTTTTCGTTCTCATGCTTCTCTCTCTCTCTCCTTCTCTCTCTCTCTCTCTCTCTCTCTCTCACCGGTTTCGTCTCTTTTCTACATTCTGATTCTTTTTCTATTTTTTTTCTTCCTCTCTCTCTCTCTCTCTCTCTATATGTATATATATATATCTCTTTCCAACATCGTAAATCTATCTCGTTCGGTACTTGATGGACAGGTTTCATACGCTAATTGCCGATTTTTGCTTTTTTCCTGTTTTTTCTCTTTTATTTTTTTTTTTTGTTCGAGGGTGAAAAACCAGCTCTGGCCAGTGGGTTCAACAGGTGTCGTGGTGCCGCTGGGTCATGGCAAACTTTTATTTGAGCGCGAGAGCGAGAAAGGCAGGGAAAGGGAGAGCAAGCAAAAAGGGGGAAAGTGAGCGAAAGAGAAAGAGGTGGAGAAACAGAGAAAGAGAAAGAGAGGAAGAGAGTGGGTATACGCGGAGTTCAGCGGCCGAATGGGAGTCTATTAGTTCACCCCGGAAAAACTCGCCCCTCTTGTCACCTCTACTCACCCTCGTTCACTCTCTTTGTCTCTCTCTTTCCGCATAGAGGAGACCAGCTTGTTGTTTGGTATCGGCTGACGTTTTTTTTTCTCCATTTTATTTCTCTCTCTCTCTCTCTCTCTTTGTCTCTCTCTTTCTCTCTCGTACTTTTTTCCATTCGAACACGTCGACCACCGTAATCGCTCTGTCGAAGCAATCCCTCAGCCTGGTCTCACGGTGGACAGTACGATAGACCTACGAATCGTTACCGTCACAGACTCGACCGTAATTTTTCCAATTACTTCGATTGTCGATCTACGCTCCTCCATACAATTTCCCACACTTATATATTCCACGTCTGAGTTCTATATTGCAAAATCTTAAAAATGAAAAATTGCTTTGACTCTAAAAAAGTTTTCATTTCAAAAATTAGAAAAAATAATAGAACCAGTATGAGATAATGAAGAGGAACGAATAAATGAAATGAAGAGTATATATGTACTTTTATATATCGACCGAAACTGAATATACGTGACGTTTATTTGTGTCACGGATGTCAGTCGAATCGAAAGGATAATTACAACATAATTGGCATGTCGATTAACACATTTGGAAACGATGCGTTGACCTTGATAAGTTTCAATCGGCCGGAAATTGTAGGTTCGTGTCGATTTCCGGCCGCTAATCAAAATCGTTATTCGCACGTCAATATTCCTGATATTGGTGAATCCAAAGCGATAATTAATAATTACTTATTAGATCTTGAATGCGTATTAAACAAAAGTCAATCATAAGTAAATCAGTAAGAAGTTTTTATGAAAGAATAATTATTACACTTGGAAAAAGTAAATGTTTCATCAAAAAAATCCATTTATACGATTACCACGCTTGTTCTTTTAGATCTCAAGATTTCTTTAGCTCACTTATATTCATTCACACATAAACTCATGATCTCTAGCAATTTTTTTTACTAACTAAAAACCATTCCAACTTATTTCAAACAGAAATGAAACGCGGAAATGATTATTGAGAGATTAGATGGGTTGATGATTCCAATGAATACATCAGCTGGTGTATACAGATACAGTTATGATTTGTTGGTAACAGCATGGCATTATTAAACTCCGTCGAAGTTAATTTTTCATGGCAGCTTTTGCTTTAAAGAAGGACCGATCGAATCGGTTCACCGATGGTTCATTGTCATCGCAGGTATTCAGGATCATCGGCGAACGATCGTTCCTTTTTGATATTTCAGGTCATCGCGGCGACATCAAGAACGATCTTGCCGTTCGGCACCAACACGCGGTATCCTTTCTCTCTCTCTCTCTCTCTCTCTCTACTTTTTTACCCTTTTTCCACGCGCAAAAGACGAGTCATCCACATCATCGGGCGAAGAAAGGAACTAAGTGAAGCAGATGCGTCTGCAGATAGGAAGGAACCCGCTGCTCATTGAGTGACGGTAATCAATACGTTTCATTTCGGAGAACAATCGAAAAGACTGGTCAGATAAATCCGTCTCGTTTCGACATGAGTTCTCTGACAAATGAGTTTTCTTTTCTCAAAAGACAACAATCAACTGGAGATCCAAGAATATCCAAGACGTTTATCCTGACGTCTATATTTGATCTGTAAAAAATGATTAATCTTAAGATACGTCATTCATTTCAACTCATTTAATAGAAATTGAACTTGATGAGACAAAATCGATCGATATTTACGACATTGGTTAAAAAGAAAAAAAACATAATAGGAAAGAGGAAAAATATAAAAGTGAATAAACACCTATTAACGACGTATCGTCGATAAACAAGATAAAGATGGTGTCTTATTTAGTAGTTGAGATGAAGCGGATGCGGAAAGACGGACAAGTCGTGCGACCAAAGTCGTCGTCGTCGTCGTCGTCAGCAATCGATCGTCCAGCGATCAGAGAACGATCCCGGTCACGTACGAACGCTTTTAGCCACGTAAGGATGACAGGACTTATTCCAAGCGGGTATTGTTATATGCACCCGTCCATCTACGAGCAGATATTGCGGCTACAATATAATGCATAATACTTTTGTGTAGTACCGACTATAGAAGAGAATCAGGGAACGATCCTGCCCTGTAACAGGACGATGGAAACGAGTTGCGCCGGAGATAATAGCAAAGAGATAAGACCACTGCCTCGTTACATTCGGCGTGCCAGTTATGTGACTCTTCTCTTTCTTCTTTTCTTTCAATCTTCTTCTCTCTCTTTCTTCTTCTCACCTTCCTTCATTCTATCCATCCCATTATCTTTCTCCTCTCCCTCTTATCCAATAATAATTTTCTTCCCACGTATTTTCGCAAAATTTCTATCCACTCGTCTTCTTCCACCCACGATGAATCCTTAATTTATAACATTTCCAGGTCGTTCTCCTTTATCGATATTCTTAGAGAAAGGATTTAACGAATCGGTCGATGAAACGATCCTAGCTCGACATCGTAGAACTCATTGAACATATATGTGCGTTGAAATCCCAATCGACGTTAACTCTGAAAGGTTATGCATAACGCGAAACAATTCGAACGAGGAAGCGGCCAATTTCTCTTATAATCTATCCGCATTGCAGTTCACCAGCAGCGAAACAACATATTTTATTGGCCATATAGGAACATAAAGCCGAAGCCACGAGACACACGTCACTCGATAATACGTTTCAAGCGACGATTATTATTACGGATTCCCTATGACGAGATCTCCTATACCACTATCCTATGGTGAAAATACAATGAAAAATGGAAATACCATTTGGAAAAAATAATTGACGTATTTATCCTGTTCGGCAATGTTATGCACGTGCACTGTACATGTCTCCGCAAGGCGGAAACACGCTTTTCCTATGCTTTTACATGTGCACAGACGAACAAAAAAAATCAACCGATTTACGAGAGTCCAGCACATTTCCATCTGCATCGACATCGGCACTCGAGCGTATCTGGTTACGCGTTCCCATTCGTTTATTTATCGCACGGAAATTTCGCTGATTAGTATCGTGCGGACTGCACTAATGCGTTGTCTCGTAATTCATCGATTTTAAACCAAGCTAACCACCCCGGTCCATTGAATCCACGAGCGAACCTGACGCACGCGATGACGAGAATTTCGAGAGAGTAACGCCAGAAAATTACGCCAATGCTTTTTCGATGCTATCTATCCTCTACCTCCTATCTACACCTGCGCCCGTAAATGCTCTATGCCGGGAATTTTTTTTTTCTCGCCTATACGCTCGAGTTTCCTTTTCCATCAGTCATGTGTCATCCTTTCGCGCATGGAGTGTCATTCGGTGACAGTAATGTTTGTGTGCAGTGAAAATGGGATTACCAATAACAAAAGCACATATCAAAATCAAGCTATGATGAAGTAAAAACAGGCCTTCAATGTTTCACTGTTTTATTGTTTATACGGATTATAGAGTGATAAGATATGAACCGTTCAAGGATCAAAAGAAATAATGAAAAAATACTCATACTCGCGTTAAACCTAGAGTCGCATATTTCTAGTCCTATATCTCTGCTAAAATAAAATAAGCTTCTATCTCTTTCTTCCGTTGTAGAGAGAAAGATCTTTTCGCCCTGTTCATAGTCTCGGGCACCATCTCTATCCTTTCTTTTATCGTCTATTCGGCGGCACGTTCATTATCTCAAGGAGTTTCTTAGGAGAATGCCAGGAGAGAGGGCGGAGGTGGGAAGGAAAGATCGCCGGGTGCATGAGGCTTCTTTAAGGGATGGAATTATCCTTCGACGTCGTTGTCTTCGTCACGATCGCGGGCAAAATTCTCCGGAGCTTCGTTGGAGATAGCGTCGGTGGACGGATCCCACGGGATGGAAATGGACAAAGTTTCCCTCGCAGTAGCACGCGCTATAGCTATGACTTCACTCGGAGGGGCAAGAAGAGGGAAAGAGAGAGAGAGAGAATCGTGACTGGAGACTCGACTCCAACTCGACTTGGATCGACTCGACTCTCCACCCTTCTTCTCCTTCTTCTTCGTTCGTTCGTTCGTTCGTTCATTCGTCCTTTGCAGCAAAGAGAGAGAGAGAGAGAGAGAGGGGGAGAGAAATAGAGAGAGAATATAGAGTCGACCTGCCGTTGCAGTTCGGCTCGCATAAACTCAGAGCGATACACTTGGCGCTCGTCCTGAAACGCGAGAGTCCTCTTGTTGGGCGCCACGAGATAAAGTTAACTCTCTTCACCACGCTCATCCACCTACGCGTGTATGCATACCTCTCTCTCTCTCTCTCTCTCTCTTTCTCATTTAAGCCGTTCCTTGTAGGGTTCTTCGCTTCTACCAACACAAAGATACTTGCATACGTATAGGATAATATTCGACACAGAACAGGGATGCGCGTTAGGCACGGATAGTCGTTGGAACGTCTCGCTATACAGAATACCTATGGAAGAAGGGTGAAATGGAGAAGAAGAGTAAGAGGGAGATAGAGATAGAAATAGAGATAAAGGTAGATAGACAGAGAGGAAGAGAGAGCTGTTCTAAAACGTCGTTGGGTGGTGGCGTGCTGGCAGCCTCCGGTCGAAGCAAAGAGGGTGGCTATACGACCGGGTGGGATAGGTGGATGTAGGTGATGGGAACTGCAGGTTGGCCCACCACCGAGCCGAGAGATTGGATCCCGGAAATGAGACAAACCGATGGAAGCCCGAGCAGCCAGCCGATGTAGGGATGGAAATACACCGCGTTCTCCTCGATAGTCGTCGTTATCCTACGATGTGTCTTCTCTATCTTCTCTCTCAGTTTATATATGCATCTATATATATATATATA
>NW_015149021.1:910370-1062484 GCF_001465965.1 Polistes dominula | reverse complement strand
TATATATATATATATATATTTCCTCTTCTACACCCTTGCCATATTCACGTATCTTTGCAATCGAAATTATGAGATCGATCTGGAATCAAGCTAACATCGTATACATTCGGAAAAGATGGCGGACGTGCTCAAACCCTCTTCGCCCTCTTTGGATCGATTTAGAGATTCTTTGAACGTGTGCTTTCTCAGAGAAAGTCTGATCTTACCTTTTAATTCGTGACTCGATCGAGGGACTAAATCGATACGGTATGACGAACGAGATGTACTCCTGCCAAGTCGTAAGAGAATCTTGGTAAACGCGTATTCCCCGAGAGAGCTTAAAATAACTGGTAGATATACCGAAGGGTATACTGCTCTCTTACACACACACATATGCTTTACCTATTTTGGAAGGTTTCCAATTCGGAAAAATCATCTCACCGACGACGTAACACGACGATCCTATGGAAAGAGAGCTTGCGTCTTAACGACGGTTCAATCTCCCGTCCAGCCTACGTACGCGAGCATTTCACGTAATTGGAAAGGATTTTACCTTCATCTTGTTTTTCCTTGTTCTTTCTTTTTCTTTTCATTAGACTTTACTATTGCGAATGTAAGCGTTATTCCAGACGTTTAAGAGTTTATTCAAGAGACTATAAGACCGCGTTGGAACTCGAACTCTGAAATGTAGAAACATTTAACGAGACAAGAACACGTCGACGTGTCTAACACGGAAAGTTTGGTCTCTGGTGGTGCTTCGAAGCAAAGAATTAAAGGAGAGAGAAAGAAGGGAGAAACCGCGAAAGCAAAGTTAATGGACGGTCACCGAGAGTGGACAGGTAGGGTCCGTTCAGACTTCTTTTCGCATTTTTCCAGCATTATCAAGTTTTACGAATAAAAATCGTGGTAGGTAGAAGAGAGGTGTATGTTAGGTTCGCGAGAAAGCTAAAGGAGGATGTGTTGGTAAATGCGGTCAGGTATAGAGTACGGACGCGGAAAATATGATGGATTCGGACTCGTCGTCTCTCCGTCCCGTGGCGACCATCCGTCAACCCTTTGAAAGTCGACGGTAGTCCCGGCGGTCGAGGGAGAGAATATGAACGAGTGTGCGCGGTATAGGATGGATATGTGTGTGGGTGTTGTGGGTCGCGTCGACAGACCGTTTCCGCGTTGCGTCTCTCGGTTATTCGGGCGCAGTGTGTGGCCCGAGAGCGCGTTATAAGCGCTGACTGCGAGCTGCGCGCGACAACGGCACTCTCTCAGTCCTCGCGCACTTGATAAATGGTCTGATCGAGTCGTCGATGGATGCAGCCTTGCTACTCTCCCTGCAACAACAACAACAACATCAACCACTACCAAGCCACCGTAGTTCGAATAGAACCGCGTTGCTTCCGGCTGTTATGCCATCGTTTTATGCGCTTTCTTCGGGCTTAATCGACCACTCTATGAAGCCTTTTTCAATCGATTTTAACTCATGAATATGTAAAAAACTAGCTGACTGACTGATTCTCTTTTTCATCTGTAAGATATCCCAGGCAATTCAAGTCTCATAGAAAATGTCTAACTAGTACTAACTAACTGACGAGTAATTCTCGAAGAAAAATAGATTCCCATCCGTCTCTTTTACGGCTAAGTAATGAAAAGGGTGTTGATACGGCGAAGTGACAAATAACCCTGTCCGAGCGTCACCAAATTTCCAACCACCCGTGATACCTTTGACATGGGCATCAGCAAGAAAGAACTCTCCATAAGCGAACATCGATCGTACCTTTTTCTCTTTCTCTCTTATTATTCTCTCTCTTGGTCTTACACATCCTCTCAACCGTAGAGACAAAGTCATCTCTCCGCTGTGACAAATTATACGGCTTTGTTTCTAGATGGGTGGTAAAAGTTCGCGTCTCATCTTTTATAACTGTTCGAGCTCCCTCCCGCGGAGGTTCGCTCAACGACATTGGGTCGTCCAAGAAGAGTTTTAGGTGAGGGGGTAGAAAAGGAGGGGATGGTTAGTACGGGAAGGCGTTTAATGTAGTTTCGGGCGTTCGAGCGGCAAATCCATCAGGCAGTTGCCTCTACAGCGCCATTCCCCACGGGGCGGATAAATACTTATTTAACGCGCTTATGCATGCAACCCGCGGTAGCGATACGACCCGTAAATCTGTCCGAGGAAACACAATGCTGCTAATTATATACATTCCCGTGACGCAAGAGAAAGAGAAGAACAGAGACGGAGAAAGAGTACTCGGGGGTGGTAAGGAATAAGATAGAGAGAGAAAGACAGAGAGAAAGAGAGGGTAGGTGACCTCCCGTAGCCAACGAGCCGCCCTGGTTCCTTCCCCTTCCACCTCACAGGACCCATGCCGTCGGCTCAAAAGACTCGCAGATTTATTGCCAAAGAGAGGAGGGAAAATGTCGACCTAAGCTCATACGTACGAGCTTGGCAGTTTGTATGTCCGCGCATTCGGCTGACTCGGGAAAGGTCGTCGGTAGAAGCGAGACGACCTGTGAGTGCTCTCCGCGTAAGTGAGCGAACAAGAGAGTAAAAGAGTAAGAGAGAGGCAGATAGATGAAAGGTAGAAGGGAAAGGGGAGCTCAGTTATCGGAAGGGGTGGCTGCGCTTGGAGAATGAGTACCATTGGGAGCTTGAAGAAGGGGCAAAAGGGGGAGGTTATGGTGGTGACGAAGAGGGTGGGTTAGAAACTGGCAGTGGAGGAAAGAGAACGAAGCTATAAATTCCATCCCTCCGCGTCTCCGCTCGTCGTACTATATCGCTGATTTATAAATATGACTGCAGCGAAGTATAATAATACGTAGGTACCCACCGAGCCGAGTCGGTATTCTCTCCCTCACTCTCTTTCTCTCTCTCCTTCTCATCTTCGTCTTCTCGCCCGTCTCTCGTCGAAGCAACCCTCCTGCATCCCGTTGTATCTTTCCTTCCTTCCTTCCTTTCTTTCTTTCTACTCACTACTGGCAGGTATGTATATATATATATATATATATATGTAAGTATATGTGTTTATATATGATCTGTGCGTGTAGAGAAGTAGACTCCCTTTCTCGTTCGTCGACTTTCTTCTTCCTCGGTCGATTGCACGGGCATTTACCCGACCGACCGACCGACCGACCGACCGACCAACCGACCAACCGACCGACAGACCAACCAACCAACCAACCAACCAAACGACCGACCATCAACCTGCCTCGGCTTACCGTGCGCTCGTGCCTGCATCGTGCCTCCCTATATATGTACGTATAACCGAGCCGTAATTGAAAATTGATTTACGCGGTCAAGGCTGTCAGTCTGTACGGGTAGAGAGTCTCCGGTATCCGGTTTCGTGAGGGTAGTCTTCCTGCCACCGTACTTCGTGGATCAGAGAAAGAAGCAATAGCAGCAGCAGCAGTAGCAGCAGCAGCAGTTACTACGAAAAAAAGAATGTGAATAGAAGAAGAAAAGGAGAATGAAAAGAAAAGAAATGGAAAGAAAGGTGTTGCTGGATTATGAGAAACACTCTTGGTAGTCGACCACGTTTGCTATAGTTGTACGTAGTAGTTGACGCGAAAGGAGAATCGCGTAAGGAGAAGAGAACGAAGAGCTTGAAACAAAAAGCAGACTTCAACGCGCCATCGCACCCTTACGAGTACAACGTCACTTGCAGAATATAATCAGGATTTGTAGCGAGTCACGGAGTAGTCGAGGATACGTTCTCGTCCTCGTGCTCACCATCGTCGTAGTCGTCGTCGTAGTCGTTGTCTCGGGGGGTGGACGCTTCGAGGGAGAAAGATAGAAGGTCGAGAAAGCGGAACGAGAAAAGGATGGTAGAGAGAAAGCTGAAGTAGGAGGGTGAGTAGACGGCCAAGCGCGTTATTAAGGCACGACAAGAACTCCGGCGTGATGAGCGAGCTGCCGCACCAGAAGATACCGTCTGTGATTTATGCGACAGCGACATTCAGCAACGAGCTGCGGCCACCACCGAACCCCGACGACCGAAATGATTCTCTTGGTATCGCCTTCTGACCAGAACCGACCAAGACACCCGTTGCACTCTCTTCTAATTCTTCTCTCTTTATCTTTCTCTTTCTCTATGTCTCTTAGGACGATGCCTGCGCGTAACGTCTTTCTCGTAATCTCTCGAAGCCGAGACGCTTCTCGAAAAGGGTACTACCTACTAGACTTCTCAACGCTGACGAGGATTTTCAATTTAATGGAGGCACTAAGTCGCCTTCGTGGGAATCGAGAAATTAGGGGAACACCAAGTGGTAATTATTCACGTCACGCGCTATACGTTACGTTGTTCCCTGATCTTCTTGTTAGATTACAAAGAAAGAAAAGAAAGTATTATTTTCTAATGTGTAAAATAATTGTTATCGTTAGTTGCATTCAAATTATGTAGAAAAATTCATCATGTGTATTTATTAGGAAAAGTTTTCCTTTCTCATTCTAAGTAATTTGGGCTCGTTATCGCGACGAACTAAATCAAGTTGAATTATTAACTCCTTAAATACGAAAGGCACATACCCTTAAGCTCCCGTCGCGATATATCATATAAGATTCGTACTTTGGAGGTAAAGTACTTCTAGCGAAGCGTCGATTATCGTGTAACATTTCGACGGAACGACGTAGAGAACGTAAACTATATATCTCTTGCTGAACTTTGTCGCTAAAGTAGCAAGAAGAATCTTTGTTTTCCTTTCGTGCGAGGTGATCGGGTGTCAGCCAACAACAGCAGCCAGGAACAATCAGCTAGCAGCAAAAGCAGCAGCCAGCCGGCTTAATCCAAAATCCAGATTCGCAGGGAGTAAGCAAGACGTGAAAAATCACCGGCTGATTTCGACTACTACGACGGACGACCGTTCGCCGGCCGTACGTCAGCGTATGACATTATTTATTGGCAGCAGCTGACATTCAGACGCGTACTACTACTCTCTGATCCCTTCTCCACTCCCACCCTCGAGGGATCGTTTCTCTCGACGCTTCTCCGCATCGTCGCACTTAGTTTTCTCTCTCTCTCTCTCTCTCTTCTCTTTACCGTTACACTCCTAGCTATGTGGCAGAAACCAACGCAATGTTCGTTCCGTCCGACTTCTGTCTTCTCTCTCTATCTCTTTTTCTTTTTCTATCCTCCCCTCTCCTAACCGTTCTTTTTCCCCTCTATTCTCAACCCTCCTTTTTCTCTTTCATTCTCCATCTCTATCTTTCTTTCGCTTCCTGGCTGTCACCAATAAGTCAAAGTTATCCTCGGCAGAGAAAAATGCCAGGCGTTTCCCAGAGCAGAGAAAGGCCAGCTTTCTCGGCGTGATTTGTGGCGACCGCTCGCTCAACTCGCCGCGGCAATGAGTCGGTCAGTCGTAAATATCCTGCCGGACCTACGGACTGTTGGACCGATGGATGGACGAACTGCCGAGCTGACCGAGAAGTACTACGTACCATTCCTGGACCTGATCGCCCTGCCTGCCTTCGACTCCGATCTGGATGACTTCACGTTAGCTCTTTCTCTTTCTCTCTCTGCCTTTTTCGTTCCTTCCATCTCTCTTTCACATCTTCCAGACGCACGTACGTCTTTCTCGAGTCAGTGCGCTTGACATTTGGTGCGATAAGTCGAAGAGTGTCATGCTCTTCTGCTCTGGAAAATCGAACTCGAGAATCTCGAAGGAACGCGTGGGTCTTTTTTGAACAAAGACAATCTGCCACTCCCTTTTTGATTAATCGATTGCTATAAACATTTCGTAAAATAAACTATAATGTAAAGGAATAGTTTTATTGTTTGTCGTTCTCAAAAACCTAAAAAGAACTCGTAGGGTTTTTTTAATATTTCTAAAAATAATGTAAAGTATTCTTTGGTATGTTGTTAATGTGTAGATTAGGACTGTTTGATGAAAATGAATAAAGATTGTTTTAGAATAGATATGGACAGAGGATCGATGAGAGTATTCGATCGATTCGTTCTATCTGCCTAAGACGTTCTGGAATTACTGTCGGGCGTGGGTACGTAGTTTCCGGTACTACCTTACCGAAGACAGATAAGATACTTCCCGAGTAACCGGGAATTATAGGCTAGGGCGTTTTCGAACGGTCCTTCTTACAACGAGCACGATCTAACTTCCGTAGAGCTTTCCATTCAAAGAAGAGGATTCGAGTTGGTACTTACATGAAGAGTAATTGGTTTGTGATAAATACCAAATAAGTAGGACGCTTAGTTCTCGTGATTAATCGTTCGTCACGGATGAGTCTAGAAAAAAGGACATATCTATGAGCATATTATTTCGATGCTGTAGGATGTTTATGAGCGATAATGATAATGCAGTCGCATGAAGCGAAACTCTTTCAAAATGATCGTTACAATGTTCTCGAGGAAGATGAGTAGAAGAGAGCCAGCCGAGTGCCGATCAAATTCACGATCCTTTACTTACCCACCCACTTCGTCGGCGTAGCTTAGTCGAGCTCCACCCCTCCCTTAAATCACTCATTCTTTAATAATAGACAGATCCCATTATAATACTTGAGATTTATATCCATCGGCCCTCTTTCTTTTTAGCGATAAATTTCATCTTTTATTTCCTTTTTCTACCGTAGATTAGCGAACCGCCCGATCATGATCGGCCTCTAATAAAGAGGTTGCAACGAGTAGACTCTGCGTGATTACTGCCGAACGAACGAGAAAAAAGTAAGAAATCCATTCCGCGGAGCTTTCTCTCTCTCCTTTACTCTGAGAAATAATATGACCACCGTACCTTTATTAACGATTTTAATTATTTTCAATTCTCGTTAGAAGACTATCGAAAATATGTTGAAAAAAAGAACAAACAAGTATTGAAAAGAACCTAATCTACATTTTTCAAGTAGAACGGATTATAATCTTGAGATCGAAATTATTTTTTTCCAAAGTTGACTGGACGTAGAAGGCCGGTTTATAGTTGGTACGGTATCGTCGCAAGAACCGTCTACGCAGATATCGAATTGGGTTACCGCAGGACACGGAGGCACTTAAGCCGTGTCCGCAGACTTCCAGAGCTATGGCCCTTCACGTTCACATAAAAGTTCAAGCAAGAGAAAGAGAGAGAGAGTAGAGGATGGAAAATTGAGATGGCCCATGAAGAGAATAAAGGATCGAGAATAGAGAAAGAAAGAAGGAAAGAGTGAGTCTGAAGAAGCTGAAGGAGGAAGAAGAGAGGTTTCGTTAAGTCGTGCCGACGTTGTATGTACACGGTCAGGTCGAACCGGACCTATAAATATCTTCGAAACGTGTCAAATAAATCCAAAGCTTTCCCATGTTGCAAGGACAAAAAGGAGCAGAGTGAGCGATGGTCCGATGCCCGCCACAAGGGTGACCCCTATTTATTGCCGAATTAAAGCGCGTCACCATTAATTTGCATAGCACGGAGCGCGAACGCAAAGATACGTCAACGTACGTCCGGAATACTACGCCAGTTGACGATACCCATGGATCCTTCTTAATGCTTTATGTCTCCAAGCACGATAATTCCTCGTGACGGCGTTCCTCTTCCATCCTTATATCCTTCACACCAACCTTTTTCTCTTCTTATTTTCCTTCGAGTCCAACGAAACGAGAGAAAGAACAAACAGAAAGAAAAGAGAATCTTTAAATTTTTATTTTTTTACCTAACAGAAGGAAATAGTAATCTTCTATTTATCCCTGCTATGTAGTCAGGAATGTTCGTTGGCAAGACGAGGTTATGCTCACCCTACTTGAAATGGAAACGCTTTTGAGATCGGAATGAGAGAATATCAAGACTCGAGGGGGTGAGATACGAGGGGAGAGAAGAGGATAGAAAGGACAGAGATGAAGGGAGAACGAGTCGCTCGCTCGATTCGCGCCATAAATTAGCAATTATTTAATTTTCGTAGGGCCCGAGGTCCTTAGACGGCTCTAAATCAGTCTCCGTTGCAAAAAGCATAGATAACTATGACGCATGGCCGTCGGGAAGAGAAGAAAGGGGTGCGCTCACCGGATTGTGGCGGTGGTGACTTGGCCCCGACGCGAGGACGAGCTCGTGAGAAGGAAGGAAGATGGGGAAGGGTGAGGAGGAAAAGAGGAAAAAGGGAGAGAGAGAATCCGCGAGTTGGTGGGGTAGATAGATAGTAGGAAAGACCGAAGGAGCGAGAGGGGACCAAGAATCAAGAGTTGAAGCAAAAGTAAAAGTAGAAAAAGGTTATGGGAGGATATCGTCTTCGTCGTTGTCGTCGTGAAGATAGTGGCAGCAGGGGCATCAGAGAACTCCTGGACGATAGCTGACTATGGTTTTGAGTCCGATGCCGGTGGTAGCAGGAACGTGCTTCTGTTCCTCGTGACAACGTTGGACCGCCAGTTGCTGGTTTGCTGGTTGTCGCTGAGCTGGTGGTGGATGAGCTTCGCTGCCACTGTTGCTCTTGCCTCCGCTGTGTATGTAAATGTGGACAAGAGCCGGAGCGAGCGAGCGAGCGAGCGAGCGAACGAACGAACGAGCTCGTTCCGAGAGCTTGGGGCAGAACGAAAGGCTAGAGGAAGAGAGAGAGAGAGGAAGAGAAGGAGTAGAAAAGGAGAGAGTGAGAGGGAGCTGGGCACAATGGCAACTAGTTTTAATTACAAAGTAAGGTGAAGCGATCAATCATAATGATGTACGTGAGGCAGGCGCGGCCTCTGGGGTGTCGAGGGAGGAAAACGGGGAGGTGGTGGATGAAGCGGACGGCGAAACGAAGAGCACAAGAGAGAGAGAAAGAGAGATAGAGTAAGAGAGACCGTTGTTGGAGGAGAAGGAGGACGAGGAGAAGGGAGATCGTACACTTTGCGTATAATTTACTGGCACTGGATATACCTGAAGTTATGCTATACCGAAGCTGCTGTCTACCCACCGAGTCCTCTTCGTCCTCTTCTCTTTATCTCTCTCTTTCTCTCTCTCTTTCTCTCTCTCTCCCTTTCCATCTCTTCTTCCGCCCTATCTTTCTTTCTCTCTCATTCTCTCTTTTCTGTTTCTCGTCTCTTCGGTTCTTCGTCTCTGCCACCGTAACGATAGAGTCGAGCATTTTCTTCCTCTCGGTCTTTCTTCCTCTTCTGCATCTTCTTTATACTAACCACCCTCTTAGCCCCGCGCCCTCTTTCCCCTGATTTCTCCAACCCCGCATTCGCCCCACCTCCATCCGATTTCTCTCTTTCTTCGTCCTCCGCCATCCTTCTCCTCGTTCGCGCGTGCTTTCTCGCTGTCTATGACTTTCTGTGCTCCGTCTGGCAGACTGGCCGCCATAACTCTCGGCTCTCTCCCTCCGAAATATCTGATGCGCCACGCGATATTTACGATCAGCACGCCCTGGCGAAACTTGCCGCTGAAAGCCTGACGGCGATTCACCCTGCCCTTCGCTTCTTCTTCTCCTTCCTTCTCTCGTTCTCTCTTCTTTTTGTCTCCGTCCTTGTCCCTTTTTTTGTCATTTTCTTCTTCTTCTTCTTCTTATTCATCGTTAAAGTTTTCTCTCTTTTCTTATCTTTTACATTCGGTTAATGGTGGTGTGGGGAGGGGTGGCATACGAAAATTGTCGACAAAAAAAATAGATTAAGATCGTTCTAATAGTTGTGAAGAATTGAAGGAAATAGAAGAAAAGCAAAGAGGACGAGGATCGAAAGAATACGTTGTTCTTTTGGTTGGTCGTTGTTCTTCGTAGTACGCCATGGTCATGAATATTGCGAGCACCGGTATTTTGAGCCAGCGTGACGGGCGTTGATGGGGATCCACCTCGGCTTCTCCTTGTGTGGCTCGCCGCAAGAACTCCAAGCGAGAGTACCTTTTTCAGGCCTTTCTGACGACCCTCTCTCACTCTCTCTCGGCAGACCTTCTTTGCCACGCTCATGTACATACATATACGTATATACATAATGTCCGTTATCTCTTTTCTTCCTTTCTTCCTTTTATTTTCCCTTTTATTTTCCCATGGCAAAGTGAACCTACATATACGCCCAGGTGAACACATAAGAATTTACACACGAACCAAATTTAATATATTATTTGTATATATGTATACATGCGTGTATATTGTATGTACGAATACTACTATACCTGTTCGTTATCGCGAACGCAGAGAAAGGTCGGAAGCATCGAGCACCGACACCAAGCTCGCGTGACGAGCCAATGTCCATCAGCAGACTCGACCCGCCACTGCAACCATACCCATAGCCATACCCATAGCAATAGCCACTGCCACCCGCTTCCACCACCAAAACAAAACGTAATTATTTCACGTGATTAGTCGACTGGGTTGCCCAAGCACACGCCTCACTCTTCTTCTTCTTCTTCTTCTTCTTCTTCTTATTCTTTCTTGGAGTACATTACGTACAGTGCCTTATGATCTTCTGCCTTCTCTTTCTTTCTCTATTCTCATCATGCCGGACGTGAATCATTAATGTAAATCACCTGCCCGTCGTTCTCTGGTTAACGCTCGCACCATACCAAGATGCATTTTGACGTTCTTCTTCGACTACGAATACGAGAGAACAAATAGAAAAGAAATGGCAGAGAAAGAAGAGAAGCATGTAACGCGGGAGTAGTAGAAGGCTCTTTAGATAATTTTCCACCTTAACTTAAATGATCATTGTGTGTGTGCTTTTATGCAGTCCCTCCCTATACGGATATTCCAATGCGTTTACTAACACATATAAGGGTGCATTTCTTTCTATCTTTACTATATTATTGCATTATATAAATTAATGATTGAGAAAAAACCTTGTTTTATTAAACAGGACTAGGGACTGGTTTGGGTGTTGGAAAGAAATGAAATAGAAGACGCGTCAATGCGTATTCCAATTCTTATGACCGTGGATCGTTCGATTTTGAGCGTACCTAAAAGGGTAGACGCATTATGTAGCTGAGTCTCTCGCGTGCTGCACGCGCAATGAAATAATAACTGCGCGAAATCTATTAGACACGTGAACCTTTTGCTTCTTCTTCCTTTACCTTTTAACGATCATCAAGCACACGCATATGTATACTCGTCTTTAGGTACCTATGTACCTGTGGTATAGCTTTCTCTAGTTTATTTCCACGTGTCTCCATATACACACACCTATGAGTCACTCGATCTTTCTTTCTCGCACTCTCCTTATCTATAGCACGCTCAAGGGACACGCTAGAAGCAGCACGCGTGACCTTTCTTCCGTGAATGATCCTCCTGACCCTGAAAACAAGCCTCTTCTTCTCTCCGAATCAAAAGTTGCCATAGAAATGTTGTACTGGAATGTCTATGATATCTATTAATTATTTAAATATTTTTACAAGTTCATCAATTTTACAAGGTCAAATTGACCGGTTTCAGAACGGTTCTTTCAATTTTTGAAAAAAAAAAAAAAAGTAAACGTTTCTTATCAATTTGTTGAATATACTGAGGAAAAAATATAAAAGTATTTATATCAAGATGAATTCGTTCGAAAGACCGTAAGAATCCTATATATCTTGCAATCTTGATTCTCGTTTGAATCCGTTTATTTTTTACGAGTAGAGTTCGAAAGACTTATCATCGTTTTAACATGGACTAGGATGTAATATTGTTGGATATCGAATACACGATCTCGGAACATGCTGAGAGAAAGAATAATTATGACGATCGTACTCGAAGTAGTTTCTCGGACGATCGAACTTTGAAACAGGAGAAATGAGAGAGAGAGAGGGAGAGAGAAGAGGAAATCGTATTCCATTTGAAGTTTTCTTCACTTACGTCGACGGGAAGTAGCGCGTACGCGCACGCTTATCGGCACAGTGAATGCAAGTAATTTCACACGACTAATTAGCCTCTCGTTAACGAGAGTCCGTTCGAGTTCCAGGAACGGGAATGGCTGAAGTAAAAAGGCGAGATAATTTTGCAATACAGATTCACGACTTATTGAAGCGGTAGCGTCTCTTACTCCTCCCCTTCCTCCAGCTCTTCGTCGTTGGATCCCTCACTCGTCGGTACTCCTCTTCTTCCTTCTTTCAGATCGGAGTCCGCGTGGCGATTAATTAAATTCTCGGGTAATCAAATATGTCAGTCAGCCATCCAGTTTTAATTAAAGTTCGGACATTATCTATTTGCTTTATCATCGTAGAGTTGACTAGTATGGCCTCTGCAGGATAGCACGCGGTATCGAACGATGGCGGTGGGAGGGAGATCGAAGTGAGGGCGAACAGATGAGCGTCAAAGTGACGGGAAAGAGAAGTTGGCTGACGCCCGATCGAAAGTGTCACTACCCTCCTCTGATAGATTGCGATTCGACGCTTCATGCTCTTTTTGCGTTAACTTCAACTCACCCTCTTTCTCTTCCTCTATTTCTCTTGAATATCTCTCTCTCTCTCTCTCTCTTTCTTTCTCTCTCTCTCTTTCTTATTTTCGGTTATCCTCTGGTCATTATCGTTGAACCAATGCGATGCAGCAGGGAATTATTTCCCTCTTCTTCGAATAAAATTACTCACTGGAAGTAATATGCATCGAACGGAAATCATCATTTCTAATCCGTTAACACTAATGTATATAAATATACCTATATCTGTACAGATATCGTTATCGTTCACGTGGAGATCGTATAATTGAGTGAACGATAGGGTCGATTTGTGTCTTGCTCGCAAATCGAATTCTATCGTCGGTAAACTTGGAGAATATAATTCTTGCGATAAGCTAGACAGTATGAATATGTGTGTGTAATATGCAAGCGCGTGTCCTCCAGAAGGAATCTTGGAGAAGATATTTTCTTGTAACATAGCATTCGACTATGGATTATGTACATGTATACTATAGCAGAAGATGCATCTTGTGGCTTTCTTCTTTTTTTTTTCTACTCTTTCTTTTGAGATTAGAAAAGGAAAGAGAAATCGACGAGGTCGGAGCCACCGCCCGTCGCAGGTCGTCTTCGACGGCGTTCTTCTCCACCTCCTTGAAGACGACAACGACGATGGCGACGACGACGACGACGAAGACGACGACGAAGAAGGCGGTTTTACGTCTTATGAGTTCCCAACTGCGGCACCTCTTCTATTCCTCGCAATGATTTCGTCGCAATCACCCTCATCCTACCAACCGGCTGGCAGGGCCCTCGACGGGAGCGGTAATATCGGAGAATGGCGCGACGAAACTACGAGAGGTGGAGGAGGCGGAGGAGACGGAGGAACCGACCGACACTTTTGTCAATACAGAGAGAAAGAGAACGGAGTAGTAAGTCCCTCTTTCTTGAACGCACGCAGACTCTGCCGACGCTATAAAGACCACTCGTGTCATTTCGCAATGACGAAACTTTGTCCTGAATTTTCTCTTTCTCCCGTCCTTTAACTCCGTTCTATTCCTTCGTCCTCCCTTATCCTACCTCATCCTCCGTAACGCCGCCCCTTATATTCTCTCTCACGCTCGAGGTATAGCGAGTTTGTTAGTTCGAGCAGGTTGCTAGCTCGAGCTACCATGACCCTCTTATATCGGTCCACCCTTTTTCTTTTTCTCTTTCTTTTTCTTATTCTTATTCTTCTACTTTTTATTTTTCTTCATCCTCTTCTTTTTTCTCTTCAACGATTTCGTACTTGGACGATTTCTTAGGTTTCTCTTCTTTCAACCAACCGCAGGGACTGCATCGAGTAATAACAAACTGCTCGTTGAAAGTATTGAGAAACAAAAGATATACGAGGAGACGGCTGAAGGAGATCGCTGAGTGAGAGAGATAGAGAGAAAATAGCTGTGATTGAACTGGAAACGAAAAGGACGGCAAAAAGGAAGATGGAAGAAAACTAAGGATGTTGGAGGATGCTGAGTGAGCCGACGATGGGAACGATATTACGTCTTGTCGGACGCCATCGTCCTCTTACGAGCACCCGTCACCTCCAGAAACTTACGACGGCCGAATGTCCAAGAACTTGCCACTGTCCTACCTACTATCCTGTATCCTACTATCGACCTCAACGATTTTCGAGGATGCGTGCGAATCTACTTCTACTTTAGCTTCTACTTCTTCTTCTTCTTTTTCTTTTTCTTTTTCTTTTTCTACTTGATAAGTCTCATCTCGAAAGACTTTGCTTCGTTTGCTGTTAATGAGTCCGACGTTGAGAAGGACAAACTGGAAATTCGTTCAGCCGAGACTATCCAAGAAAGAATCGTCAAAGGAATATTCCTCGCAAGGCAAGTTTTCGATATGCTCGTCAACTTCAGCTACAACTCTGGTCGACCAACGAGAATTCTAATGGGACACGTTACAAGCTCGTTTGACTCGCATGAAGTTAGTTCCCGTTTCAAATGATCTTGAATGTTGTACTTACTTAGACAATAAAAAATGTAGATCTTTGTAAAAACGTTAGTTTCAAGTATTTTATTTCTCTATTCTCAGGGAACAAATGTTCCCTGTTTTATATATCCACACATAAATGAACTTTATAAACCAAATAATTTTGGCGTTTCGTAACGCTTAAGATTTATTAAGGTGACTATTTTGAAATACACTTGGTTGGTAATGATTTTGATGTGAGATTACTCGAACGCGTTGGGTGGACGTTAATCGATACTATTTAGGCGCGGCAAAGCACGGAAGCGTCTTATTAATAACACGGTACTGAGAAACGATGGATTTACGACGCATCTAAAATAAACGATACTTATGTATGGAATATGTAAGTACGTACTTTCCTAACTAGCGGAGAACGTTAAAAAAAAGCATCGTTCTCGAGGATACGATGCGGGTTGGCATTAATAACCGTCCACTTTTATGACATCCGGCAAAACTATTTGTCACGAGGCGTCTTTCCGAGAAATGCTCGAGCGGTGTGCGCGAGCTTAACACGCACGCCGATGAATCAGGAAGCGGGCATTACATATTTATCATCGGTAAACTTGGGAACGTGAACGAGAGAAGGCGCGGGAAAGAGACGTTTCCTTAGTTCTCTCAACTTATCCTTTCTAGTAACCCAAGTACGTGATATCCCATGTGAATGAGAAAATTTAGTAATGAGATATGCGTTTAAACGTAAAATAGGGTGCATAAAAACAGAGATATAATATATCTTTATATTATAATTTCAATTTAAAACGTCACTCACCAATATGACGATATTTCATTATACGTATGTTGATTACCTATTTGTAATTTTCATAATGTATTATCCAATTTGATTTATTTTACTACGTAAAGCCCAATAGCATGAAGAAAATAGTTTTTGACTATTTCCTCGTAAAACAACAAGGAAAAGAAGAGAATAAGTTAGAAGGGTCTATAAGGAAAGAGGCCACGCGACACGGCTAGGTAACACGGAGAAGTCTCGCTTGTCATGGTCGTTGTCGTCGCCATCTGCTTTGGTTGCCTTGTGCATACTGATCGTAATGCACGCGTGCATACGTGCGAACGTTATGGACCACCCGCGGAGAGGGACCACCGACGCCCTTTCCGCTGCATTCCTACCAAAGCGAGGACAATTTCGACTCCGTTCCGGACTACCGCGTACGCGAACATAATAGTAATAGCCCAACGGACTATTGCTCTCCTATGTAACACCTCCTTTTTAAATAATGTTATTCGGTACTTACCAGTAGACGTTACTGCCTTGTTCACCTTGTTTTCGAGTTATCTCGTAATTCCCTGTCCTTTCGTTTGCCTCCTCGAGAAAATTCATTCCATTGCCTTTAAATACTTGAATATTTGACGCTAGCCAGTTTCAAAAAGTCTACTCAAAATTATACACTATGATTCTTACAGCTAGAACAGGTTTTCACAATTACTCTGCGTAATGTTGCTGCCATGGTTTAGTATTGTAACAAAGTAAAGAAAACGAAACAAATTATTTTTATTACTTTTTTTTTTCCATTTGTTCACTTAATCCTAATTACCGGCACATATATATGACACTGGTATGTAGATAAACTATAAACCAAATATATGTGATACATTAAATAAAAACGACCAATCAACGATATCACACACGTACGATGTCTGGTAGCAAACATGTTTTTATAATTTCTATAATTTCATCTAATAATCGTACATTTTGTTACACATACGCAATGATCTTCGTCATTGATACAAGTTTATTACATCTTTGATCATTGCCATAAAATCGATGCAATTCGAATACTAATGATGGATAAATTTTATATGTTAGGGACATTGGAATGAGCCGATTAAGCTTTGGCAAAGTTTACAGTGCGATAATTAAAAGAAAAAATAAAGAAAAAGAAAAAAAAGCTTTAACTTTGTCAGCGGAATCTTTATCCGCGACGTATATAATGTCCCTCGAAATGGGAATCAACGATAATGCTCGCGTTTAAGTAGAATCGCCGCAACCCAGAACGATCGTGCATTATGCATTCTCTATCGTGGCGAGTTAAACGAGGCGTACCAAAGCGTGAAACCGGCGAGGAAAAGTATTGCACTCTCCTTTATCGTTCCTGTAAAATCTTATTAGATCGACATTGAACTCTATGCTGGTAGTAGGCAGATGTAAGGTAGGAAAAAAGGAATGGGTTAAGAAAAACCCTCTATCGATCATACATTTCAAATAGAAGAAAATGAATATTATAGTGTTTAAATGATTACACGAATGTAAAATCAAATGATAGGTGCAATACTAAAGACGATTAATTCGAATTATTTTAAAGACGAGCTGCTCACTAATCACGATAAATCGATCTTAGCTAGTCGATAACCGAAACGATTAATCGGAACGCAAGGAGGATCAATGAAATTCCTCCTTGTTAGTTTCCCTCCGAGTCGAGCGATACTACTATTTGCAAATTCACAGAGAGGAGGGATAGAGAGAGAGAGAGAGAGAGAGAGAGAGAGAGAGAGAGAACTGCAACATATAATCAGAAATAGTTAGTATCAAGGCGTGCATCGGGTTTGCATTAAAGTTTAGGTTCGATCGGTAGGATGAAAAATCAATCTACCGATCTACCCTTATCTCTAATGTTAGTTGGAATCGAAGGAATGAAGCCGCCTAGAGGAACGTGGTGGTCGTCGTTCTTTTGGAAAGCTTCTGGAACGCGGTTAAAGAACCGATCGACAAAAATCCGCTTGTGGATACACATTATGCAAAACGAACGAGCTAGAAGGTCCAAAGGAAGGATTTCAGTCGTCGAGGGGAACGAGAAAGAAAGAAACGGGGGATGAGGAAGAGGAGGAAAGACTCGGTCGCATTTGATATGGACCGAAGATAGCCGGTAACGTACGCGCGGGTTCGCTGTCATGCAGGTACGTACCTGCCTCCGCGTTTATATAGCCTCGTCGGTTTGTTCGGGCTTAACCATTCTTTCTCTTTTTTTCTTTCTCTTTCTCTTTTTCTTTCTCTTTCTCTTTCTCTTTCTCTCTTGGGAAAATATTCCACGCACACAGAAAGAAGCAGGAATCGTTTCGCGATTCTTCGTCGTTGACTGTTCCTTTAGCTCGGACGTATGTACCAGGCGCGAGAGAGGTAAGTATTGTACATACGCAAAGAACTCGTGGATTCTAATCCTGAGAATCCAACCACGGGATATTATTTATATGGGTGGAGTCGAGTAGTTCATGGGGTGGTTGCTGGCTGGCTGGCTGACGGTCGCAACCAACAACCGATCTCTCCAACCTGTGGTGTGGTGACGGTGAGAGCTTGGTGCCGATGCCGTTTTCCTCTCTCTCTCTCTTCCTCTAGTAGTACCGATGCGCTACGTTGGTGCTTTTGCCCGTGCTCCCGGTCACGACTCGCGAGCTCCCGTATTTGAATACAATGCATTATATTGTCCGCGTCATATCATATATCTCCTGGCTAAATAAACACCGTCTCAATATTTAGACCTCGCGTACGAAGCTTGGCTTATGTCGTTGCCGCCAGAGAAGTTGGAGGGTGGAAAGAAAAAGAGAGAGAGGGAGACCAGTGGTTTTGGGGTCGAAGGTAGAAATGAACGAATGTATGTAAAAAAATGGACAGGCTAGGAAAGTTAGGAAGGGAGGGTTTGGTAAGGGTTGGACGGTACGTTCTATATATATATATATATATATATATATCTATATTGAAACCATCGACGCTTAATTTCGTCCTATTCGATTATCGAGATCTCTTTTTCTTTTTTCGTTCTCTTCAAAGATGGGAAGGATTCTTCAAGACTCTGATTAATTTCTTCTTCTATCCTTGAGAATACTACAATACTAAGAGGGCTATGTTCTGGCTAAGGTTACATTTATGGCTTTATTAGCTTTTTATTACTTTGTTAGTCGGCGAACATTCAATCAATATCGATACACGGCTTATCCTTCTAAGCTGGACCAACCGAGAGCGACGATTGGGAGATAAGACGAGTAATACGGACATAAACTTCTCACAGGGATCGATTTGCAACGCGTTTACGTTCGATAATAGCTATCATATATTTTTGGTATCGTGAAGAGCTTTACGAAGGCAGTCTTGTTAGATGATTCCTAGTATCGCTTCAATTTGTTTCGAATTATTCGCTTGGATTGTTAGGAATTATAAACGTATAATGATCAACTAGGTTTTCATCTGCTCTACACACACTTAAGTCTTTCAGTTAAATTATTAAATTAAACTTTTAGCAATCAAAGGGTTAAGCGACGAGCAAACTTCTTTTTTGGAAATTAGAAAAAAAACCTTTAGTTATGGGAAACACGTTGAAACATTGGAGACGTGACGAATATCTGATTGTCTCAATGACCCGCCACTTGAGTATATCCAGACCTTCGAATGGGAACCACATGTGTGTTGTTAGTAAATTTTATCTAATTTTCTAAAAGAAAATCTTTCCTAAATTTCATGTATTTTAACTTCAGCTTTGAAAGGCTCAAATTCCTGCATGTATTCTATAAACAGAAACTTTTTTAACTATCTATATTAACTATTTTTGATCATTAACACGCGTCATTTATTCCGAACACGTAGATTACAGTCTTATCCCTAGCATTAACTTTAAATAAAAAGTTTTCATAGATTCTCGTAGATGTTTATCTGACGTCAACGAAAGATTCGCATAGGGTTATCTTGTTGGAAGTATTTATTAGTCCTCGTAGCAACGATCATCCTTTAATCGAGACAATTTCACGGATGCCGTTGGTATGATAGTTACTTTTCGGATTCCCAATCAGTGAGCAAGCGATCGTTCACATTCTATCCTGTTGGAAAAAAAAAGAGAAAGAAGTTAGATGAGGAAAAGGAGGATAACTAAAACGGAAGAAAGAAGAAGAAAAAGAAGAAGAGAAGCAAGGTTGGTATCCTAGGTCATGTAAGAGAGAAGATATCGAGAGGAACTCGTAAAAGCATAGGGCGCGGGCTTGCGCGCGCGCGCACGGCACGGCGTTAACTCGTGATCGAGATGATCTACGGTTATTGAATTCCCTGGAGGCTGCGCGATCGGCACACGTTCCCTCGCGGATACGACTTTCACAGTAAAAGAAGAAGAAGAAGAAGAAGAAGAAAAAGAAGAAGACTCGAGCTGGGTAGATCCTAACCCACGACGTCGACGTTCGAGGAGGATCGGTGGGTGGGTCGAGCCATAAGGTGCGATCTTATCGGTAAACGGGGAAGTGACGTGAGCAATCATCGCTTGGTCATCAAGGGCGAACCCGGGTGACCCCATCAGGATTCGATCGCGAGGGACTCCGAACGGCTGAGCTTTCTCGTACCAAGGATTGAGGAAGCTGCCGTGTGTTTCTGTTGCCGTCTACACTTATAGCAGCACTATGTAGAAAGTGAGTGAGAGAGAAAGGTGAGATAGAGTTCTGATCGTGCTTGAGCAACTCTTGCGGAGGCGGTGGTGAATCTCGACTCTGGGACCGTGTTAGGGAAGTCCTCATTTTCTGCTACGCTGCCTGTAATTGTGCCAATCATGTCCCATTGAGCGAGCAACCTCGCGTACGACGGATATTTACCTGCACCTTTCGTAAAATCCACCTCGACTCAGAGGCATGCTGGATTTCTTCGTCTTATACGTGAGCCACGTTCCTATCCCACTCTCTTTCTCTCTCTCTCTCTCTCTCTCTCTCTCTCACTGTTTCTCTTTCTTTCGTAACGTGTTCTTTGGCCCCTCACGTGATGGAGACGCTCTTTGGAGTTAGCAGCTTGGCGTCGACGGGACGGATGATGGTGTTACGATGCGAAAGCGCGATGATACGTAATGAAAGGTTACTCAGGAACGTCGTTATCGTTCCACTTAAGACACGCTACGATCGGATCTGATGTCGATAACTGGCATACCTAGCTTTTATCAGGAAGACAACGAGTTGTTGTTTCTTAAATAGCCTACTGCGGACATTATGCTATTTCAATTTTCTAATCTTTCCACAGCTGCTCGTTTATAACTTTTTTGTCTTCTTTTTATTTTTATTTTTTGTTGTTTATTGTGATAAAAATTGGACGGATAGATATAACGACGTAGATCGTTGATAAAAACGAGAGATATTATCGCTCAGTACGGTCAAAAATATCATCTCTTTCCCCGTATGATCTCGTGCATTCGTCGTAATCCGATACGTCGGGCCGACGTCAATTGACATTTAACATGCAGTCGTGCACTTGGCGTTATATGGATCTGTTGGCGCAGTGTATCGCCCCGGGTTTATGATCTCATCGGGCGATTGATTTATGTCGGCAATTATAGCATAGCTAGGAGTGACGCACGGCTTCGTGTCCGGAATGAGTTATGGGTGTTAATCTCGGGAAAACCAATGAGAGAAGATCGAAGGAGGTGGAGACTCGTAGTGAGACCACCTTCTACCATTGCCGATCGCTCATCTTACTTTCCCTTCCCTCTTATTTTCTTTATCTCTTTTCTTTCTCATACTTTTATTCCTCCTTACTTTTTTGGAGATGAAACATCGGGAGAATGCGACATCGATAGTCGACGCACGGACGTTCGCATCGCCCTCGTAATCTGCCGGCACCTGATCGGCCGCGAGGCGCCGTCAGGACATTTGGGTCCTTGCCAACGTGTCTCATCGACCAAAATAATAATGTTCCTTAATGTCTTCTATCACAAAATTATTCCTCTACGTATTCCGTTTACATGAAAAATCGTTTGCGTTCTTCATCAAGAATATACAACGAATCTACAAAATGTTTAACTTTTTGTTCTCACAATCATATGATTAATTAATATGTGTAGGGTTTGAGCAACCTTACCCTAGATAGTTAAGGATCGTTAAAGATTGCCATTCTAATTAACTCTTCGAAGCAAACAATTAGTAAGTTCGACTTAATTGACTTCCATTTCTTGATTTCGATTGGATAAGATAAAGATCGGCGACATATTCCTGAGATCTTTCCTAAGTAGGTAGAATTGCCGAGAAGGATTCTCCTGAGAACCAGTTTTCAGAGGCGAGATACCACCTTCGACCTAAGATTTCTAGCAGCATAAGGATACGTCTCCTTTGGATTAGGAAGGCTGTTTAGCATAATTGGTGGCTGCTGCACCACGACGTCTTCCGTCATAATAACCGACGCGTTCACGCTTCGTGCCTCGATACTTTTTTCAAATCATCATCGAACACGCCTAAACGCGTTAAGTTTGTTAAATGTCTAACGATTACAGCTTCTTCGCTTTAATTAGGCCGTCCGTTCGATTCGAAAGCTATCGGATGATTGAACATTTATCTTTCTATTTCTAAAATTGTTAACTTTCTCTTCTATGCTAGAAATCTTTTTGTAGAAAAAAGGAAAAAGTCTTGCTTTCTTACTTTTCATATTCCCCTTGAAGATATTTTCTCTGTTCGCAATGTCGAAGAGCATGAAGGAAAATCTCATCGCGTGCATGAATCTGCCGAGGTAACCAACAAAAAAGGGACAGCTAAGGTAGTCTTGGGAGTTATTACAGTGTCCCACGTAAAACATAATTAGATGACGCTCGGTCGAACCGATGTTGCATCTCTTGCCAACTCTACTCATGTACCAGTGGTTCCCAATGAAAACTTCAAAGCCACCGCTAGGTATATTAGAAGTATAGTGATTGTTCGTATTGCGAATGTCGTTGAAATTACATTCGACGTTAGGAGTTTTAACGGGGGAGACACCTATGATTTATAGGCAATTAGAAACGATACCTACTAGTCTCCGAACGTAAGTACTTACTACAATAAGGAACTTGAAAAGAATTCAAGTGCCAACTGACGGCGACCGTTTACACGTAAACGTATTTCTCTCTCTCTCTCTCTTTTTCTCTTTCTCTCTTTCTTTCTCTGCAGCAAGAACGCATTTCAAAGGAACAATAAACGAAATGCTTACTTCGCGGTCGAATCGCTTCCGTTTCGAAGAGCGAGAAGTTATAACCCGTGCTATAATTTCTAAACTCTGCGATCTTGTCACAGCAAACTCGAATTTATAGCCACATAGATGTAAGGGACGACTTATTAATGGTGCGCACAAGAGACGCGTGTTTCACGTACTTTACTA
Source organism: Polistes dominula (assembly GCF_001465965.1). The sequence continues at coordinate 1,040,167 of NW_015149021.1, read as the reverse complement.
CTTTCGCGACAAATAATTTCACGAAGAATTTATTCGGTCGAACGCGTGCAAACTCGACAACGATAAGTGAAAATCAAGGAAGGATAGCTTTGTTAAACGATAAATTGGATTGTTACAATCGACGATAGTTTAGGTGTCTCACAAATTTCTCTAAATAAAAATTAAAAGAAGAGTCTTTTTGAAAACGTTGCAACCATTGATAAGAATAACCAAATATCTTGTTCCGGTAAATATACACCCGACAAGATCCTCGCCAAGTCGACATGCAGACGACTATTTTAATATTTGACATACCCGTACACACATGATCTGTCAATAAACTGGTAACAATAAGATACGTTGTTCTTTTTTAAGAAAGTGAGGGACAAAGTAGTGTAGTAGTTGGATAACGTAATCTGCCCACCTGTCTGTCTTCTCCCACAGTTGTCCACAAATTTTGGCTAATATTCTCAACGATGACGACATTACTTTCTGAAGGAAGACAATAGAATGCTTTGATGTCTGCTTTCCAGACTACGAGTTAGTGTTCGCATTGAACTTGTTCCTCTGATATTCTTTAAGAGCAAACATTATACTTAAGTTATTCGTTTTGGCACGTAAAGAAGTACTGCTGTATGATACTCGACGTTATTCGAATGTATGCAAGCTACCGAATTCCTCCTCAGTTTTCCCATTCTGTTTTTCTCTCTCTCTCTCTCTCTCTCTTTCTCTTTCTTTCTTTCTCTTTTCTTAGGATCTGGCCCCGTCGCACAGCCATCTCTCGCAACAAACTTTGAATTTATATAGCTAAGGCGATACGAGCATCACAAATCATTGTTATAATAAAGCGCACGTACGGAAGACACGTTGAATGTTTCCCCACCAACACTACCAGCAGTATCTACCGTGTAAAAGTCCTCTCTTCTCGTCCCTCAAATACTCACTCACACGAAGAAGAGGTGACTCGAACCGAGTCAAAAGAGAAACGTTAAATCACGCTGCGTCCCCGGCAGCAGACGAAACGCTTCTTCTGTCTCTCTCTCTCTCTTTCTCTTTTTCTCCGTCTCGCCCTCCCGTGGAGGGTGCCGAGATCGTTTGCTGGTCCAGTACAGAGATACATTGGGGAGAAAAGGGTGGAGATGAAAAGAGAAGAACAGAAAAGAACAGAGAAGAACAGAGAGAAGAAGAAGAAGAAGAAGAAGAAGAAGAAGAAGAAGAAGAAGAAGAAGAGAAGTGGAAAGGGAATGAGGAAAGGCGAGAGGGGTATTTACATTGCTAATGTATCGCCAGCCTAACTTCTAATTAAACAAATTCGCACAACTCAGCTTGGCGCGCGGTTGCCGCGCGGAATTGCTTCGAGGATAAAGAAAGAAGCTAATGTGAACGAGACAGAGTGAGATGGAACTAAAAGAGATAGAGAAAGGGAATATACTTTGAACACAGGGGTTGGCCAGATCTCTCCTCTCTCTCTCTCTCTCTCTCTTTCTACAAACGTTTTTCCGTTTCTCTTGGTTCTCGTCCTCGTCCTTGTCCTCGTCCTCATCCTTGTCGTCTTCGAAGATGGAGAAGCGGAAGGATGAGGAAATCTTCCTTCCCCCTCTGTCCCGCCTTTCGTACCACCCTATTTTGCTTGAAGGGGTCGCTCGTTAGCGCTCTTAACGCGACTTACCGCCTGGAGCGCGAGACTCGAGCCCCCTGATTCATCGGGAAGGAAGAATGAATATTTATAAGAAACTGCAAAATACTCCCGTCTCTTTTATTTATCTCTTTCTCTCCTTCGCACGTTTTTCCCCTTTCACTCGTTACCACTTGCCCCTTTTTTTCTTCCTACGTTTACCATCTCTCTCTCTTGAACTTACTAATTCGTCTATTTCTTTTTTATTTTCTTCATTTTGTTTTAAGTTGAAACTCGCATGTAAACGCTGACGTAATTAGAAGATTGTTTGGATCTCTTCATGGACTATGTTCTTATGTATAAGCGATGTCATCGTGGATACGCTTGGATATTGTTTAAATTAATAACAATTTTACTTTTTCTTAATGATTTATGTATACTTTTTATGTAACCAATCTTAACAACAGCCAATTTAATTTGTCCTAGTATTCGCGAGAATAATTTCTGAAAATCTACTCGTATTGTATCAATAAATAATAACATTAATATAATATTAAAATGCGCGTGGGTCCTGGTGGTGATTTTCAGAAGAATTTGTGTGACGCTCCACGTGTTGATGAATAAAAAATAACGCAGGATATTAAGGATTTGAAATAGAAACTGGTAAGATATAACGAATACTGTTGTGATATGTAATATATTAATATGATTTAATTGATAAAAATCAAGTATAAAGTAATATGAGAGATGAAGAAAAATAAATAAAGAAAGAAGAAGGAATATTGTGGGATATTATTTATACGTCATCCGGATAACGGTCTCACTAGTGTTTTATATCGAGCCAATTTATCCTAAGAACTCGTCCAACGTCCAAGACCCGTCTGCTTTCGGTATATCGAATTCAGTAGCATTTCCCGTAATTGATTTAATCGCTCGGATTAATATCAAGTGCGTGCGTGTCTATTAAAGTAAGTGGAGAGTACCCACGCGTTCTCGTCGAAGGCATCACGACGCATACGAACGACTTATCTTGCTCGATAACTTAGATACGATGGATGAATATCACGTCCGTTCTTTTTTTTCTTCTTTCTTTTTCTACATCGCTCATTCACGCATTTTTTTCTTTCTCCCTCTCTATTTCTCTCTGAGTTGCAATTAGCGTGGATCGACATAAGACGAGGCAAGACATAAACGCGTTATCCTCGTCTTCATTTTAACTCGAAGAAATTGCACCCACATTCCTGTGAACGTCGTTGAAGATTAAATGGAGCACTTCCAACAAATCCTTCGTAAATCTGTATATCAAAGTATGTATCTATGCATTTAAGATGTGAGAAAAGATGATATCGAATTAACGGTTTTTTATTTTTTTTTGAAATATCGATCGTAGCATCGTGAAAAAGAAAATAAATATAAATAAGTGCGTTATCTTTGATAATTCATACAAATGTATTTCCATTATGAAAGACAGACGAAAACTCGTCACGATACTTGTACCTTGATATACGTTTCCTGGACTCTTCTTCTCTGGCCACTCCTTTCTATCTTCTTTGCCACTTCCGGCGTCTACGTCGGCTCGATTTCGCTGCAATAAAACACCTACTCTTGACACCTGCGGGCCCAACGTGACTTGCCATAGTCGTTTTTCTTTTTTGATAACGAGACCACAATACCGCCTCTATACTTTAACATATATGAAAACGTGTTTTCTGTGCTTATGCATGTATATATGTATATATATAATAACTATGCGATATGAGTTTTGACCGTGAGAATATTTTACGAATATTTCGTTTTCTTTTTTATGATAAAGGATTCGATAATATATTTTTACACTGTTAAGTATTCTATGAATCAACAAAAGTTTAGAATGAATAAAACACAATTGAACGATGTATTTTTCTTTGACATTACTCGAAAACGTGTTTCTGGTCTAACCTTGAAGAATGCACATCGTTCACTGCTTGGATAGATCGACGGTGTTAAGTGGCGAATTCGTGTACGCGAGTTAATTAAGTATTCACAGTGTGGTCGCGTTGCGCGCGCCATGCATCGAAATAACCCGCTAAAACGAAAGAAGAACGAGAATACCTTTTATTATACGAAACCTCGATAAAAAGGAGCCACGCGAGCGTGACGTTCGATAAATTATTAATACTAACTTACGCGACATTATCTATTGCGAGTATCCGTGAACTTACAAGAAAACGTTCTGTTTTGTATTTTTATTTGAAAAATTTAAAGGAACGTTTACCAGTCTTTCGTAAATTCAGAGTCGAAGTCTCCTCGATAAGCATAAACGGCGTCGTTTAGTCCGCTCTCGCTAGCTTATCATTTGTGTGGCAACCGGTAAACTCAGTTAAACACTCTGAGCAATCAGTAGCTTCTTCTGAGGTACCACTTCAAATAACTACAAAGAAAGCCGAAGATTATACGACGTGAAATCTTTTTTTTTTAAATCCCCTGACTCTTGACTCTAAATTTAATGTACACATCAATGTTATAATTAAATAATATTATTTAGAATTTGTTTAATAAATTTGTAAAAATGATCAAGCGATTGGTTAGTGACGGAAATAGGTCATGCAAAGTTTTAAATAATAGGATTGGCGAGGTGATAGCAAGACGTGTTTATTATAAGCGTTCACGCGTACACCGTTTGAACGATGCCGTTTACTTTACGTTCGCATAAGCAGAGAGAAAGAGGAGGTAGGTGTACATAAGCGAGCCGAGCGGCACTTTGTGGGGTCGTAAAACAGCGGCAGCCTTGTAAATCTGTAACCGAGTGTGGCAGTCTTGACAGATTTTCGTCCCTCCACGCTTATCCTTCGGTATCACCATAGTTCACATCAATAGTTTTCGTTCAACACATATTCATTCACAGAATTCAAAAGGATAATTCAATATATTATAGATATTTCCTTTTGAAAGAATTATTAAATTATCTCGAGGAAAAGGTAAAGAGAAAATGAACAAATAAAAAGAGAGATCGTGTTATACAGCATTATCATTTTTCTGTATAGGAAAGGTGTACGCACGCGAGCGTACATTCATACAAATATATGAATATTCGTTTGCTTTGTAAAAATCCAAATGAATAATCGATGGTAAGCGCACGCTTGTCTGTCTTCGTGCGTATTGATTTTTAATGCGTTTATGGGTTTGTAATCAGGACTTTTATACGTCGATTGAATCGCTCCAAGCGCTTTTATGGAGAGCGCCTTTTTGATTTGAAATTATTTACATATTATATAAAGAGCAACGGGAGCAAGAGCGAATGAGCGAGGAGGAGGAGGAGGAGGAGGAGGAGAGGCGGGGTTGCGTCAGGTGAAACAAACATATCCCGCAGATTTAAATCGTTTAAATATCGGACTAAAGCGAATCGTTCTTTAACCGCGTGCTCGGTCTGCCCCTGTTGCGAGTATGTAATTTTAATTGTATCGAACCTATAATTTCATTTCGTTTCGTCCACTTCGATCGTTTATTTTTACAAGGGAATTAAAAGATTACCGGACCGGACTACAAATCTGTATGCCGGGCTCGAATAAAATAGAATTCTACCGTTGTTATAGAATTAACCTTTCATAACGTTAGTTCGCCAACAGAGGAGGATATGCTATTAACGTTATTGTAATTCGTCTTTCGATTTATCATCAAGTTATGCAAAGTGTTCCTGAAGTCACTTGAAAAATTCTACAAAAAAGTCAACATTATCAGAAAAGTTACTTATATGGAAGACACTGAGTGTTATTCAGATACAACCATACGAAAAAGGCCTTCACTCTAAAGGGTTAATAATTTATCTGTTATACTAAAGTCTCCATGAGTTTTCGTTTCGCATGATTGCGTCAGAAAAAATGTTCCATGAGATAAGACGAACATAAAGGATATTTATTTATGCCAATCTCTTGCTAATTTTCGAGTTCTCGATTGACACGGAAAACGTGTAATCGTAACGGATATCGTGGATAACTGAGAAGAAGTCGAGTTAGCCGAATGGAACACTTTCCACATACATCGATGTACTTTACGATGTTATGTTAACCCGAATATCTGACGAGGTGACGCACTGACAGACGTAAAGCATCGTTAATCACTACCCACGGAATAGTTTCTTTTTCATCTTTCTCTCTACCAACATGAAGATTCCAGTACGATGTTTTTAACACGTTTAACAAAGAATTATCCTCGTAAATTAATTCCTACGCTTGATGATACTCAAATGTGAGAAATTCTTTTTCGATTATTAAGTATAACAATTAATTCAATGCCTTTTAAACAAATATAATATTATTTTACAAAGTAATCAGAAAAAAAGGACAGTAAAGTTAGATGATCTCGTAATCTGAAATGCAAATACTTGGTAAGATTTTGCTATGGTCACGCGTCGGAAGAAAGACGATTTAAAGGTGGTGGTGGTTGAACAGGGTGGGAACGAAGGAAGAGACGAAGAGAGAATGAACTGGAGGATGAGAAGGGTGAAGAATTTTTATTATTGCGATGCGAGCTTAAGTCTGTTGTTCATGGTAGACGCGGTTCGTGTAAAGTGAAGAACAAATGTAACGAGGCAGAGTCGCGTCTTACTCAGATAGTAGCTTACCTGATCAGGCGCGACTTTTTTTATTTTTCTTCCTTCTTATTCTTTTCCATTTTCTTTTTTTTTTTCTTACCTTTTCTTTTCTTTTTTTTTCTTTGCGGCTGCCTTTTAGTATGCACGTGCGACCGTCGTAAAGTAGATGTACAGATCGCGCGTATCTTACGAAACTAAATTGGAACGAGACGAGAAGGGTACGAGAAGCAAAAAAGATGGAACGGTGAGAAGAGTAAAAAGAAAGAGTAAAGAAGAGAGAGAGAGAGAGAGAGAGAGAGAGAGAGGGAAAGAAACTTGGTGCGGAGAACGCACGACGAGAGTGCGAACACCCACCGGCCAGGCGCGGCATATCCAGCTGGCTCTCCCACGCGTTCTCGGCCAACTGACATCTTCATCATCCACTGCCGGAGTCACGTAGTAACAGGATTAAAATCCTCTCCGGAGCAAAGAGCGGTCTCGAGGAGACATTTCTGCCTAAAAATCACGCCTAAAAATCGTATCGCAGTCGTCGAACGTCCTCTCTCTCCCTCTCTTTTTCTAAGGCGAACGACTTATCAAACTTTTTATCTTTATTTGCTTTTTTATTTTCTTCCTAACTTTATTTCGTATTCCACGTATCCTTTACAAAAATCTTTATGAAAAGAAATGCTTGCCACTTGTCATAAAGTAAGATTATAAAAATATTCGTTCGAGAGAAGATTACATCCTCTATGTTCAACCAAAAATCATTAAACAACAAATCATTGACAGAAATGATGTAAAACTGAAATTGTAATTAAGTAAGTAAGTAAGTTATTAGATAAGAAAAATAAAAAATCAATGAGGAAAAGATGAGAGATTGTGGTGTTGGTATGAAGGTAAAGCGCGTATTACAAGGGTAAGCCTGTTGGTGTGGATTAAGGCCCGATGTCATCGACGTGACCAGGCATGAAGTGGGTACGGAACGACGATCCTTCGTAGGGACAAGCGGCGGGTTGGTTATCGGCTGGCCACGACCACTACAAATCTTGGGCTATCGTCGGATCTCTCCTGCTTTTTGGTGGCTCTCTAATGCCTCCTCCCTATCCCTCTCGAACGGTTGAAGTACAGAAGAGGAGACAGAAACCCACACACACACACATACAAAAGAAGAAAGGAACATGGAAGGAAGGAAGGAAGGAAGGAAGAAAGACTATGGGAGGAGTAAAGACAAGAGGGAGAAAGAGAGAGAGGAATCGTTAGAGAGTCCGCTAGCTAGCTAGACTGTTGCCCATATATACCTAACCTATCGTTTAATGGAAGGAGAAAGAAAGAGACAGAAATTCTCGGCACACCCCAACCTCTCTCTTTTATGGTACAGATAGTAACTAGGGATCCCCATAGCTCTTAGAGTGGCGCACATAAAGAACAGAAACGTCAGGACGCGCTGAAGACGAACTGCGTTAACGCGGAGACACGGATTGCACCTAGCCCCGGAGTCAGAGCTTTTGCAGGAGAAAATCGAGAAGTAGTAGTTTTGGTAGAAGGAGGAGGATCCATTCTCGCTAAGGAAGAAACCCTAACCGGCCCGAAAGATCCTTTGGAATGAGAGACAAACGGTGAGGAGGAGGATGAGGAGGAGGAGGAGGAGAAAGAGAGATTTGCGCTCAGCGGGTTCATCGGGGGGGCCAATCGTCGAAGAATTACGGATTTCGATAGGGCACTGGTGTCGTCAACACCGGACTCTCTGGATCCGCGCCAGCGACTCTCAAACTTCTTTTCCTTTATCTTTGACGTTGCTCTTAAAGAGAGGTGAGACCTATCTCTTATCTGGACAAGACGGCTACGGATTTTCAAAGTTCTTTGATACTTCAAATACACCATGAGAAATTTCTAGTGACATTTCAATAAAATATGTAATAAGAATAATCGCAAGGAAAATAGTAAGATATAAATAATGATAAAATATAAGTACATTATCGGTTATGTTAATAAATACAATGATTTTGTTTTTAAGCTAAGATATATTACTTTACTTATTTCTTTAGGTAGATATCCATTCATCGGCCGAAAGTCGTATTTTTTTGTAAGCCTCTACTACAGAAGCAAGAAAAGTTCTTCTCATCGACGTTGGTGTGTATCGACGAGCAAGCGTTTAAATACCGTGGGCGGGCGGAGAGGGATGAGGGCTCGTTCCTTTAAAGCGAGGGTTAGTTTAAGGGCCGTTCGAGAATCGGTAGCCTCTCTGCCGATGTTTTATTTTATCCTCTCCGCTCCATAAGATCGCATTCTTTACGACCCATTAGACGAATTCATTACCGGCCCCAGGCAATAGAGTAGGTGAGGTTCGTAAGCCCTCTTTTCTTCCTCCTCCTATCCCTCTTCCCTCTGTCTCTCCTTCTCTTTCTTCAGTAACCTCTCCTTCTCGTCTTTTAAGTTTCTCGACTTCTCGCGTTCAATGTTCCTCCATCTTTCCCCATGTAAATCCTATGTACACTTACTTATATACTAATATATACGAATATATAAACACTGAATCATTTTTTACGTTACGAATCGTCGAGTTTTACACGTTATTGTCTTATTTTCGTCAAAAATACCAAACTAGAAAAGAGAACAAGAGTTTTATAATTATTATGTATTAACTCTACGGTTCAACGAGATCAACTCAAACAACTTTCATAGGCAAATGTCATAGAAAGAACGAATTGTTGACATGTGCCTAAATATAAACTTGAGGGGCGAGACCGTTTCTAACAATTCATTCCTGGATTGTTTTTATCAGTTTTTCAATGTTGTCTTTGATGGAAAAAAGATAAACGCTTATTAACCTACTTTCTTTAAATACGAAATAAATATGATTATAAACATTGTAACACACACGTAATGGTTTAGACAGCTGCTACGAATCTTAGACATTAGCACCGATAATTACACGTTTTATACAATTTCTTTTAATAATCACGTTACTAATTTTCCATAATTGTTTTGAGAAATACAGTAAGACCGATGAAATACCTTGAAACGCGTTTACCAGCTGATCTTAGATAACCATTACGAGCAAGACTAATCAACGCCGTCAAAGAAGAAAGTTAAAGAGATACCGCGTTCAAAGAAATTTGTCCTCTCACGATTTCTAGCATGTATATACAAGTACTTATTACATTTAAATTGCTTATCATTTATTTTTTCATTTCTGTCGTCTAACGATCGCAATTGAGAGGCGATAGAAATTTCTCTAATTGAAAATATCCCTGTTTAATTTATATCGATAATTATATACTACTTATCTCGTAGCGAATTCATTCTTGATTATCAAAATTTAGATTATACGTTATCTTTTATCTATTTTTTTTTCCTTCTCATCTCTTGATCAGTTGTTAAAGTAATTAACGAAAAGCGTTTGGCAAATTTTACTTAACTTGCTGATGGAAATTTTGTAGCATAACAGAAGCTTGCATTAATGATTTCGACGTAGAATCGCGATATGGGTCCTTTTTTAAAATCAATTACATGTTACTGGCTGTGATTACGACGAGCGTCATGTATCAACTAGAGAGGCCCACCTACCATCTAAATCAGTTGCAGGAGCCCTTAATAGCCCGAGCTCCGGAGACGCGAGAGAGCCTTATCGAGGATTTACCGGCCGCTCGCTTAGATAGTACAAGATTTAAATTCTTTATCGTTACCGTTATCCATCCGTCTTCCCTCTTTTTCGGAGCTCACCGAGTGGATCCCCTCTCCATTTCCTCCCCACCCTACACTCATTCCATCTCTTTTCCTCTATTTTCCTTTCTCAAAAGCTTTTTTCGTCTCCTTCTCCTTCTCCTTCTTCTTCGTCCTTCATAAATCCTTCTTACGTCTCCCTTCGTACCTTAGCTACAAACTTTTACTCGAGAAAGGTCCTACGCTATCAAAATCATCCAACGTCTGCCTACTACTTCTTTACTTAACATCCAAGTAGAATCCATTCTTTCTTGATTTTAGAAAATAAAGAAAGATTTTCCTTTCTCATCTCCATCTAACGATTCGTTAGAGATAACAAACATTTTTGTAATTATCTTCATTTCCTAGGATTTATTACAATGAAAAAGATAAGCTCAAAAACGAGAATTTTAATAATAATAAGAATAGAAAGCCGCAAGAAAGATGGAATTAACGCGTTGGGAAAGAACTTACCAATGCATTCTCAAATTTCGAATATGTGTAAAGTATTCTGACCGGATCCATCTCGGGTGGTTCTCTGAAAGAATCAAAAGAAAAAGGAAAAGAGGAGGAGGAGGAGGAGGAGGAGGAAGAAGATGTGGCGGATGTGGAGGTTGATCGAGCTAGCTCGTAGAAGAGAGCAACGAAGGGAGAGCTTCTTCTCGATGCTGTATCAATTCATTAGCGCATTACGGTTAAAATAAAAGTATTCACGTATCTACGGCATGCGGCGTATCTCTTATGAAGAGGAGGACGGAGTGGTCGACCGGTTTTCTGCGACTCCTCCTCCTCCTCCACCCTGTTCCTTCCTTTTCTTTACCTTCCTTCTCTAGCTCGTTCACCGGGTCGACCTTCATCGTGATTTGCTGGCTGGAGACCGGCGTCCAGCGACTCGAAGTCGTCATTATGCACCGAGAATGCTTGAAAAAGAAGAGAAACGCCGACGCTGAGGGTAAATAAGAAAGAGAGAGAGAGAGAGAGAGAGAGAGAGAGAAATATAAAGAAGAAAACAGGGACACCAACAAGGAAAGGTTCTTCTCGAAGGAAACCGACGACGGCCTTGAGGCAGATCTTATCTACACGTTGAACGTCTTCGGTCCCTGATAAGCAAAATTGTCCGCTCGTAATATGCTTTACAGAGTCGCCCTCCCACCTCCCCACCACACCCTTCTGTTTATCTAGTTTATCCGTTGCTCGTGTCTATTCCTTTAAAACGTGAACGCCACCACCACCAGCAGCATGCGCTTGCTCGCGCGCACTTCTTAGGAGAAGAGTTGGGAGAAGGGTTGGTGTGTTGGCTACGTAAGAAGGAAGGGTTGTATCTGTTTCTCATTGCTTGCGATGGCGTGCACACATTCGATGTGGTACTCTATGATACCGAATTAGCGATCCTACGAGACCCTGGCGAACACAACTTCGAGTTTGTGTCTATTAAGTATTCGAACTGCTCGACGTCCTCGAACATAAATTCGTGTGCCGTCGTAGAACGTAGATAAGGCATATACGTATGTATGGGTGTTTCTGTATGCGTCGGACACGTACCACCAGTCGCATAGTAGAAACGTATACCGGTATTTCTAATTAATGCGAAAGCAAGTTAAAAGAAAGCGAGAAACGGATACGCCTTTAACGATCTAGTACATCGTTGCGGACATTACGCCGACTTTGTATTATGTATGTCTGCAATTTAATGGAAATACAAAATGGAGGAAGGATCCTATTTGCTTAGATTCCAACTGCTGTTATCACCCTTTAGAAATTCTTCATCGAATTTTCTTTTTCTTTTTCTCCTTCTCCTCCTCTGCTGCTGCTGCTGCTGCTGCTGCTGCTGCTGCTGCTGTGGTTGCTGGAATATCTATTTAAAGAAAGTGAACCTTCTGAATGTACGTGTAATAAATAAGTAAACGTTGAACTCGAGTTATTGTTTTTTTTTTTTATAGTTTATAACATATATATTTATTTGAGCTTTAATTGCATTTTAAAATACAACCGAAATAATTAAATAATGACAAATCTGGTAAAATGGTTTCAAGAGTCGCGTATACATGATGCATAATCTTTGTGGTTGCTTGTATGTAAGTCGGTAGGTACGTTTCGAGCATATCTCTGTCGCACGGTATTCCTTTTTTTTTTTTTATCATTTCTTATTTTCTCACTCCCTCTCTATTTCTCTCTATTTTGTTGTGTTCCGTGTCTCACTCTTTCTCTTTCTACCTAAACTTTATTCTCTTTGTATATATGTATTTACGTGTGTAATACGTGTGTAGGCGTTTGTTCTCTGCCGAAGAGTATGTATATGTAAATGTACGTGTGTTTCTATGTATATTTTCGTGTGTATGCTCGCACCCACGTAGATTTCGTGTTCGTTCATCACACTTTCAGCAGTCGTATATAATTACAATAATAATATTAATATTATTATTATGTCGATAAATACTTTTTAAAGTCCGCGATGGAAGAAGTAGAGTTTACAAGAAATACGTATACAAGTGTGTTCCGTTCTTTACCGGCCCACCTCGCCGGTGGCCGTACGCAGCAGCTGCCTCTTCTGTCTCTTTTTCTCTTAACCTTTCTTTCCATTTCTAACTCATTCACTCTCACTCTCACGCGTTCTTCCAACCATTTTTCCATATCCATCTTTCTCTTGTACTTGACTTTCTTCCCTACTTTTTCATATCACATAGCATTCGCGCACGCACACACACATTCAAACACATTCGCGCACCCCCACATATATACACTCTCTATCTTTTTTTCTCCTTACTAGCTGAATTCATGCTCAATGCCCTAGTAATGTTAGAATCATCACACGACACTTTCATCGTCTATCACCCTCTCCCATTTTTTGTTCTCTTTATATTATAATAATCGTAATCGTTAATCAATATACACAATATTCGCAGTAATTCGAGTGACAATAATGACAATATTTTACACGTAAAATGACGCATCAGCTCGCTCGGCGCAATAAATATTATTTCAACAAAGAAAATTTACAAAGGTTTCTCTCTCACTCTTTCTTTCTCTCTCTCTCTACACGTCATTCTAAGCGCCGAGAAACATGGATCAACCTTTTTTTTCAACCCTCACATACATTTTCCTTCCTTTCTTTCTTTATTATTTATATTTCGTCCTAAACAATCTCACACTCGTCGGCTCGATTTAACTTTCGTCATTTTAATTAATCAAGAGCCTCATTATTATATATTTTTTCAGGTTTTTTTTTTCACAACACGCAACATTTTCTCGGAACTATCTCGCATACTTTCGTTTATTCACATGCATTCAACTGTCGCACAATTTCTTTCTCTCTCTATCTTTCTTTCAAACTACTTGTTCGATTCATATACTTCCGATCGATTAGCAGTCATAGACCTTCGAAGAGGGCTTCTTATTTCATTCATTTTTCATCCCCGAGCGGTCTTATCGGTTTTCACAATTTTTTTCTTTTTTTCGTGACAGTAAGTATCAACAAAGAAATTCCTATACAGGGGCGAACCCTAAACCTATCCTAAACGCTAATAAACTACGGTTCTTACATTCTAGAGGTATACATGCTGACGACCTTACGACAGGTGATAGGTAAGCTGTTCCATTAGTTTCTTACTCTCTTTCTATCTCCCCTTCTCTCTCTTGCACTTTCTCACGTCTTTAGATACCAATATTATAGTTACTTTTGTCTCGTCTCTCTCTCTCTCTCTCTCTTTCTCTCGCTTTCGTTCTTAATATTTCTTACTCTTATTCTTACTCTCATTCTCTCTCTCTCTCTCTCTCTCTCTCACGCTCGCTCTCTCATCTCTCGTCGTAAATGTCCTTAAGTATTTATAAAATCACAAACTTGGCCGCGTGCCGAGTCTCGTGACTCAGCAGTGCCGCGAGATATGGTGGCATCACAATTTAATTAACGCTCGTTCAACACCCACTTCATCGTCACACCCTCTAACATTCTCTAAGTAACAAAAAAAGAAAACAGTAATTGACAGGAACGGATACAGTATCGAGTTTCTCTTATTAGTTTCATTTCTTAGTTTTTTTTCTAAGTTTCATTTTTTCACAAAAAGTTTTTTCGTAAGAAGGAATGAAATTTGAAAACAAAAACAAAAATGAAGAAAATTGCAAGAAGATTCTGTTTTTTTTAATCATACGCCAGAACATCTTAGTGGTATCGCTGTGTATCATTTGGACATTAGAATTAAATGTTGAAATAATATTGCTAGTTAAATTTAAAATATATAATTTGTATATATATATATTCGAAATAACGTAGGTCATCGTCATTGTCGTTGCAGTCGTCGTTGCAGTTGTCTTTTCGAATGCGTACCACTGAAATTTCTCGCGTGTTTCTTTTTTAGGTTTTTTTTTTGTTTTTTTTTATTTCAAAGATAATTTATTATTAACGCAATGGAAGAAGTAATGCGTTTTGAAACGTGGAAGGGCTTTTTTTATATCGCGAAAACGGAACTCGAAACACTCCACCACATTCCGTGCGGAGATTTTCTCGATGAAGGGGTCTGTGCACGATTTAGCGAATCATGCCGACAACCCCTAGGAATGACAAGATTTTTGTCCTCGATGATGGTCCAAAAATGATCGCCGATTAATTAGAAAAGGTATCCACGTCGCCTTGTTTTAACTTTCTTCGAACAACGTAAGAACGATACCTGTCGTTCTTGTCGTCGAAATGACATCGTTTGAATTTTCATTTCTATGATAAAAAAGCACCGTATTGGAAAATCAACGGATTCGCGTAGAATTACGAGAATTCGTGATTCGGACACGACGCTAAACTATTCTCAATGTTCTTCTCTCTTTTTTACTTCACAAATCTGTAGCCGATATATCGATCTTTGAACTTTGAAAAGCTATTTTGAATGATACGACGAAGGAAGGAAGCTTTTACATAATTTATGTAATATCATCGAGTGATTGCAATGAATATGCGAAATTGTCGAAATCTTACGCGTCGATCAAAACCGAGCTATCTATCGCGATAGATATCGTCTGATGCTCTTTGAACATAAAATTGAAAATAAAGTAAGATGCCATTGGCGCAGGGCGTCCGCGTGGCGAAAATTCCAACCACATCGCTAGTTACAGTCGTTACAGTATAGATACACTTATGTACAAGTGGCACCGCTACTTACGGAGCACGGACTATACGTACTTGCTGGACAATTGTTTGGCCAGCTCCGTATACTTGAGAAACTTAGAGTGTGGACTCTCCTCGAGAGGAGATGCCGCTGACTGGGATGGGCTGCCGTTTGCTTGCGGAAGAGGCGGCGACTTGTTGCGTTGGGACGTGGGTGGAGACGATGAACTGTGACTACTGGGGCCACCGGAAGCCGTTTGCGATGCCGCTGCGGCTGCTGCCGATCTTCCGATCGTCAATGGATCTGGGATGACGCCATCTTTCACGAAATGCATCTTCGAAAGATGATGCCTGTAGGCTCCTTTGGAAATGAACGGTGTGTCGCAGAAGGCGCACTTCATGATCGAGTCTGCCGTGACTACGGCGTCGTTACAGGCCCAACTAAAAGCTAAAATGGCTCCTGGAGTTGGCCCGGCACCTGGTCCGCCTGCACCTACCGAACTACCGCTTCCAGGAGCGATCGAACTACTGGAACCAGAAACGGACCTTGACGCGCCGCTTCCACTGGGACCACGCGTTTCGGTTTTGTCACAGAGTTTTTGAAGAGCTGCCAGTGGATGACTGCTCGTTTTTCGTCCTTGCGAATCCACTGTGTTACCGGTACCTCCTCCACCTCCACCGGATAGGCTATCGAACATAGAAGAGAGGGCACCGAGGCTACTGGATGCTTTCGTATCTGGTGTTCCTCTCGGGGTGACTGATCTATCGCTGCTGGTAGGACTGCTTGTACTGTTTCTGCAAGGACTACGAGCCACTTGTTCGACTTGGCTCGTCGATCTTGGAGTAGGTGGATTCATTCTAGGCGACTGAACTTCTCTACCTTCTTCCGCAGTCTCGTGAAGACTGCTTCGTCGGTGATTATACGAGGCTTGTTCTTCCTCCTCTCGACAATCGTCCACCACTTCTTTCTTAACGAACACCTCTCTCGACGGTTGTGTTTGTTGTTCTTCCTCATTCGTTCCTCTTTCATCCGTTTCCTCGTCCCTCGGTTCCTTCTTGACCACAACTGAGGTAGACTCCTCATCTCCGGACTCTTCCGCAGTCAAATGATGACGGGTTGGTACTGGCGTCGGAGTTTGTTTATCCGGAGTGACACGATGGTGATGAGAATGAGCGCTGGAATGCCTCTCGTGACCAACCGTAGAGAGATCCATACGTCTTTCTGGTGTCATCGTATCCGTTCTACCGCTTCCTCTCTCCGATATGGAACTGGATTCACTGCCGCTCCGTTCTCTCCTCGCAGCAGCACTCGCATTGTAATGCTGCTGTTGTTGCTGTTGATAAGACCGAAGAAGATTCATCGTTTGAGGATCTACTAGTGGCTTCGTATAATCCACGCTCTCGTCTATTCCTAATCTTTTAAGAATGCTAGTTCCCATAGGTGCACCTGGTTGTGCGTGATGCAACCCTGCCGTTCCATGTCTTACTCGAGAATCGAAGCTCTTCTCGATCAACTTCTC
Organism: Polistes dominula; assembly: GCF_001465965.1. Next base: position 1,023,710 of record NW_015149021.1, on the reverse strand, counting down.
GATGGCGTTTAAGACGGAGGGCGAGGACGTGCCGGTGGTTTCGTTCGTGGTTGGCGTTGGAGTGTCCTTACCTGGTGTGGTAGCATCGCTAGCCGAGGAAGGTGATCGGTGATGCCTCGACGATACCGAAGAAGCATCCTCATTCACACTTTTACGGCCACTTTCGCTCGGTGGCAAAGTTGCTGGCAAGTGATTCGACATGAGTGCAGTTTTCAAAAAATTTCGTTGGTTAACTCCGACCGTTCCGGCTCCTATGCACTGACGTATGTGCTCGACAAAGATAGTAGTTTCAATTTTCTCTCCGCATTTCTCACAAGTGATTCTTCCTGCGTGTTTTCCAAGACTGTGGCTTAGGCCGGTCCCAGCATCGCCATTTTTAAACTCGTTTTGCGCTCGTTCCAATTCTAATAACTTTCTCACTGGCAATGATTTTTTTCTCTTCTCGCGCGTTTGTCTCCGACGACCACCGCTCTCGGTAATCGAACGCATTATGTGCTCTTTGTAGTGAGAGTTCTTGACCATATGATTACTTAACTCCTTCAGAGAACTAAAGGCTTGATCGCATACTTTGCAAGTTAGTACGGCGCTGACATGACTGCTGGCAGCTCCAGCGCCGGGACCACCACCAGTGTTACCACTGTGGGGACCGGTTCCTGTACCAGGTGGTACTCCACCCGTATTTCCTCCGCTTCCAACTCCACCTCCACTGCTACCACTGCTACCACCCCCGCCTTTGCTCTCATCAGAAGATTTCCAAGAAATAATTTGCTCTTGCGAAATGATGTTGGTATAATGTTGCGTTTGTTGCATATGCGAAGTCATTTCTGCAAGGGAACGGAAGCTCTGACCGCACCACATACATTTAAGAATCTGCCTGGTTTGTTCGGCACCTTTCCCAAGCCAAACGTCTTGACCTCTGACCAGCTTTCTAGGCAACGGCATAGTTTCCTTTATGAGAAGGTTCAACTCGGATGGACTTTGCTTGTTAGTTGGGGTAGCGGAGTTGTTGCTACCGGCGTTGCTTGTCGAAGTTTGCGGCTGGTGCGATTGTTGCGGCGGCGGTATCGTCGGCATCGTCGTTTGTTGGGGATGCAAAGCTGCAGCCGGTGGTGGTACGGGCATATTAACGCCGCAATGCTTCGCTTCCTTCATGTGCGACGTCATAGCGGCGAGCGTTGGGAAGCTTTGTTTGCACCATACGCATTTAAGAACATCTTTGGCCTGTTCCGCTCCTTTGCTCAGCCAATGAGATTGCCAAGCACTGTGACGACTACTTGATGTTGTGGACGGCGTGCTGCCAACAGAAGTGCCACCGCTACTGCCGCTGCACGAAGACGGCCTGAAAAGATCTTCGCCACCTAATTTGCTTAACTCGCTCATTTTTTCCAAAGCCTTGGTAGCTTCGCTGGGTTGATAGGATTTTTCAAGGGCTGCCGGAGGCTTCATTTTTCCGTTCCAAAGTGGATGGTGATCAACAACACCGCCAGTACTTTTCGGAGACAATTGTTGCTGACTAGTAGCTGCTGCTGCCACAGCTGCAGCAAAGTATGGAAAGTGCGAGGCCACAACCGGCGATGTCCACGGTGAGACTACCGGTGGCCTACCAAACGTAGATGGTGAACTGGTTGCCGTTACGTCTTGATGACCAGTAGATGCCGCACCGGCCAATCTCGAAGATTTACGGGGAGGTGGAGGCGAAGAATCTTCAGGTCCTGGTCGTTTCCTACTAGGCACCGACAAATCCAACGGACCGTTATTCGTTTCTGTCGAAGAGGATGGCGTTGGCGGCTTGCTGAGGTTCAGAATATGTTCTTCCTCCTCTTCTTCCGTTGAGGAAGCTTTTCTCGTGCTGAAGTCTAGAACGGCTGGCAATGGGGTTGCCGATGGTGAAACCTCACCGATGCTGCTCGGCGAGACCATGAGACCCGGCGTTGCTGCTGGTGGCGAACAAGAGGACGATACCAATGGAGATACTGAGCCTCGCGATAAAGGCGAATGTCCAAGGAGGAGCCGTTGATGTGTTTGCTGAAGATAAGCCGCCATCATTGCTGCCGAATGCGGTGGTAGAAGAGGATGAGTCCCAAGGGGTAGAGGCACGATACTACTTGGACTAACTGGACTCGCGCTGCTCCTTGTTGCTAAAGGTGGGGGACTTCCGGTCGCTGGACCGGAGGATTCCCGAGAATCTCTCGAGGGACAGCGTGGACTCATTTGTTCCCTGAAAGAATAACAGAAAGGGGTATTGAAAAAGAATGACTTGTGATATCCTCTTCGATTAGTCTGTCACATTCGTTCGACTGATCGCTGATTTCCAGAGATTTTGACGATTCACCTGCTTCTTAATCTCTCTTTCTCTCTCTTTTTCTTTCATCATTTGTGACTTTCCCCGTCTCTATGACCGATCTGTACAAAGCGCGTTCGATGCCACGAATCGTTCGTACCGGAACTCTCGACCGGACAGGCATCATTAATCATGATAACCGAGCGATAAATTTCTTGTAACTGATCCGCGAATACCGGCACAACGCAGGTGACGCCGTGACGTTAATATTTCATAACCGGCCGCCATGAGAATTACTACGTAAACAGCTTTCGCTGTTGCTGCACGATGGAAACGACGAATACCCGGAATCGGTGATGAATATAAGCAGAAAAAAAAATTCTCTCGTGATAGATAGAGCCTCTCTTGACGCTGGCATGTTTTGCGACGCAAACAGCGATGGATAATTCACGCTTGAAAACGCCTGTCGTTCTTAACTCTTCGTATCTACGTGAATATGAATGCGAATAAAAATACTGTAGTGCAACGGGAAAGAGACGATTCGTAAATGCCAGCCTTACCATCGCGTCGGTTCGTTGAACGCATAAAATGTGACCCGATATATGACATATAATACTGCATTCATTGTTTTCAAAAATACGAATCACATCTAAACGATGTATCTGTCTCCCCAATAAAGTCTATTAACATGTATCGCGAATGTACACCCAAGGTTGACGTGAGAAACGCGTGATAGAATAATTCTTAAACACCATAAAGAAAAAAAAAATTAAATACCTTACGGAACGTCATCCACGCATAGGAGAACGATCTATCTCAAGAAGTAAGCACGTGGTCGAAGCGCGAGCGCGGGTGTGGGTGCGCTCGCGTGTCCTCTCTAACTCTCTCTCTCTCTCTCTCTCTCTCTCTTTCTCTCTCTCTCTTTCTTTTTTACACTTGACGACGAGGTGTTCTCAACGCGAACGGAAGGGACACAGTAGAGCTGTCGACGGCTCGCTCGTAACTGACTCCTCCTGACTGAATGCCGAATGCGTGCCGCGAGATGAAAGGGGACCACCGCCACGCATGCAGGGGAAGTTTTTGGGGGCTGGCGGCTCGAGGGGAGGGGACATCACCTCCGGCCTTCGCCACGGCGTCCCTAGTTTAGTGAGCGAGGTGGAGGTGGCGATGCTGATGGAGGTGGAGGTGGTGGATGTGGAGGTAGAGGAGGCGTTAGCGGAGCAGTGGGTGCCTCTAACGGGTGCCGCTAGCAGGCTCCTCTTGTAGTTGTGTGTGTATGTGTATGTGTTGTAGGGCGGCGGCGTAGGACTCTCTTCGTAACACGTGCCTATCTCTATTAGCCGTGCGACGTTGCGCGGCAGCCACCGATATCAGCTCTGACACCAGCTTATTTATCCCTCTCCTTCTCTCTCTCTCTCTCTCTCTCTCTCACTCTCTTTCTCTCTCACACTTAACCTGCCAGTACAGAGCGCGCCCGACGAGACCCGCCGCTCTCTGACGATTTGTTGCGTTCAAACAAGGAACAGAGCGTAAAACACACTCATCCACGTACGTGAACACACAGAAGAGGGACCCAACGACGGCAACATCAAAGTGCAAAAGCACCGTACGGCTTCCCCGATGATTTAGGTGCTTTATTATCAAGTCTACGGATAAAGCACCGACTAATGAGTTTGAAACGCCACGATGTTGATCGTCCTCTTTCTCTCTCCCTCGCTAGAGCTCTGTGCCGCATCTAGTTATACGTACCATCATCTAAGTGTGGCTTTGTTGCGCGATTCCATTTTAAAGACTTCATTTTATAACTACGCCTATTTTCTTAATTAGCTACTATTCTACAAGACCAACATTGATGTTTGATAAGCCCTGTTCGAGATGTTCATAATTGTGCTAGAATAACTACGTACATTTGAATCAAAAATAAAAAGGTTTCAGTCCTCGCGTGATCAAGACTCTCCAGAGAATCCATCGTATCCCACGAGTGTCATTTTTGCCTGATAAAATAGTAACCTTGTTTCTTCGATTCAATACTGTTAGTGAGAGCGATCAAAATTGATAATACGCAAGTATGTCATTCCGAGAAAGTATTAATATATATATGATGGATTCAGGGATAATACTTGTTCCATTTAAATTATGCAATTTTTTCTTTTAGTCATTATCTGATGCTTCGAATTATATTATTCTTATAAACAGTTTCTATGCAAGATCTTAATTTTGTAAAATGTGATGAAACATGTTTTACCTATCTAACCTTCATTTCAGTGACTTATCTTTGATAAAAATATATATTAAAACATTAAAATACCTATCAGGTGGTCCAGTATCCCTCAAAATGGTAGGATTTAATCTCGCGGAAGCAGAAGTTGATGGTGGTGTGGCTGGTGATGCTTCCTCGTCATCCTCTTCGTCGCTGGCCTCACCATCGTCGTCTTCTTTGGCCGCAGGTGCACAACCTCTTTCACTAGGGCTGACTGGGCCATCCTCGTCGACGCAATCGCCTTCTTCGCCCTGGAGGTCCGTGCCAGGCCCTGAGCCTTCGACGCCGTCCTCCCCTACGATCAAAATCAAATGCACAAATTTATTTTTAAAGTTTTCATTCAAAGGATCAAAGGTAAATATGCAAATCCTAATACTTGTCACTACAATACATTGCACTTTGAACCTGATTATAATCGTAGCTACGATAAATTGTTAATTTTTATTAAACCTTCTTCCCCGATTTTTGCAGTTCTTGTCACGCAGTAAAACCTTTTCTTTAAAGTAACGTGTAGTGACTTAACAGAAAGATTATAGAAAATGTGAGAACTAGTATTTCGAATCGACGAAAAGAAAGTGTAGGTATCTTTTTTTTTTAAATCAATTAGCTCTTAGAATTGGCAGAGAAATCGTTAGAGGTTTTGATAATTTATAGAATATATATCTGGTGGCTGAAATCTTCGATATCGCGATTCCATCGACTGCAACCATCCGTGACAGAAAGGCCGTTGGAAACAGTGAAGTAGGACTTTCTATCATCTAAAGCATCGGGCACGAGGTGATTAAGTACGATAGAAGGAGAAAGGAGGAAGGTGGGAGGGAGGGTGGTAGGGGGCCAGAGAGCATGCGACCCGGTAGAGAGAAGACGCTCAGAAATGACGGAGCTAAGTACCCAGGAGTGATATAAAGGTGCAGATGGCGAGTAACACAATGGCACTATCGGTTCATTTATCAGCCTTTCGCGACGGCGCCGATGCCAACGACGACTAAGAACGACGACGACAGGGATGGCGTCGTCGACATCTACCGTACTCTACGATGAGAACGTTGGATACGTTCTCGACGATGACACTGTGCCATTGTGAATCGGTAAAGAGTAAGAAAGAGAGAGGGAGAGAACTTCCGTCATTTGCATTATGAGTTTTAATCAAATCATTTCCTTTTACAACAGAATCGACGAATCTACACAAAGATAGAGGGAAAGTTCAACTAGTAGGATTCATTGTCTTGCTTCTTTGACAATATTAATCGTGATTTAGCATTCGATTCGTTGGATAACGAAAGACTGTCAAAAGGTAAACGTTTTTCATGAGCCTACATTGAAAATGGAGGTAAGGGAAGTATAGTATCAACTGCAGTGGAGCGTCGAACTCGAGACGAACGATCGGAGGTCTTGAAACTCTCTTTCTCTTTTTATCCCTTAGAACCCTCGGAACCGACCGCCATCTTGAGAACGACGTGTCCACCTCCAGGAAGGGAGTGTCGTCGGTAGCGATCTCTTCTGGTACTCGTACGAGAGCATAAGAGAAGAGGATGAGTTAAGGAGAGAGAATGGAAGATAGTCAGTAAGGTAGCACACCTCCCTGATGCAGAGAGGGGGTGGGGACAAACCAGGAGCACCGTCCTACTTTGCCGACTGACCAACCAAACGATCGTTTGTTCGCGGATGGGCCACGGAAGAGGGAGAAGAAAGGAGATCGCACATTGATCCGTAGGAGCATCGGCAACTAATTACGCAGATTTATGTCCCCATTGTCCATTGTCTCTCTCCCAGAGCGGCCCTTCGAGAACCCAGAGCAAGACCGAGGACGACTCTTGCTCGGGAAACCAGCAGCGAACGCTTCGAGATCTCCTACTCGTGAGAGTGAGAGAAACCAACGGGGGTATGAAAAAAAGAGACAGGGAGAATGGGGGAGAGAAGGAGAGACAAGCACGACGACAACGACAACGACGAGGACGACGAAGAAGACGAGGACGACGACGAGAAGAGATAAAAGGAGGACCCTGAGGATCGCTTGGATTCAAGCTTGTTGCTGGTAGGGGAATGCAAGAACTTGCAAGAGGGTATGAGAGACTGAGAGAGAGAGAGAGAGAGAGAGAGAGAGAGAGAGAGAGAGAAAACGAGCGGGCGGGCGGACCACCGGCAAGCAGCCCCGCCCGCTTCGAATATCGTCTCTTCTTTTACCCTCTCGACTTGGTTCGTTTGTACTCTCGTCTACTACCTTTCTTCCTTCCTCTCTTCTTCTCACTTCTTCCTTCGTTCCATTCTCTATTTCCTCCTTACTCCTGCTTAGATCATTTTCCAGCTGTTTGGGCATTTAGTCATTTAAATATTCTCTTATTGATGAATTTTTTAGCTGTCTAATTTATGGATTATGTCAATGAATTGTTCCTTAAAAAATGAGGGGAACCCCTCGTTTAGGTTGCACTTATGTTATCCAGTTATGGTCAAGGTCACGGCAGATACCGAGAAGAGGATGCAAATGCAGCTAGCACGAAGAAATGTCGTGCGGGTCTTATTGGCAGGACGCTAACAAGGTGCACGGGGAGTTGGTTGGTTGGTTGGTTGGTCGGTTGGTTGCATATACCAGCACGGTGCAAGGTAAGATACGACGGGAACGTGGCGTACCGAGTTTTAAAGCGGTCCGAGCCCTGACACTCGACGAGATGTTGCCGTACGATATCCGTTCCTCCTGTCTTCGCAGCTATTTCAGCTGCTGGTACCTTGCAACTAACTAGTACTTACATTTGTACCTACCTATGAAACTTTAAACCTGTTTCCTTGTCTATGTCTTTCATTTTTCTAATAATATCCTTTAATCTCAACATTAATTAATTAACAAAAATATAATAAATAAGGAACAATAATTAATCTTATCAGGAATTATTTTGTTTGTATTATTCGGTTCTCATAGAGTCACACAAACTTTCGTAAATGCTTTTCCCCTCATCCACCTCCTTTTAGTTTGACCATTCCTCTGTCCATCTTCCGATAGAACATGTGCTACGAGTAGGTATATACCTATATAGGTGTGCAACACATGTTGCTATGTGAAACTGGTTAACTGCTTACCCGCTTGAGTATCCGTGGTGTTCGCGATACCGCGATCTAACTCTCTTGGCCGCGAGTTCTCCTCAACCGACGATAGTCACGCTCACGACTCATGGGGACCAGATCGTTCCTTGCTAATTGCCAGTAACCCTGTTCATAGCATCAACCTTTTCCTTCCACTCGAAACGCGATGGACACTCTAAAGTTTCTCTTTTTAAACGTGACGTGTTTCGATCTACTTCTAAATATTTCTTTTTATTCAAAGTACTTCCTATTTTATTTGTTTCAATTTAAAATAAAGTATTTGAAATAGTAATGTTACTTGCACAAGACCTGGTAAAGAACTAAAGTATGACTACTCGAAGTTACACTAGGCACGTGTCCAAGCGATAAAAAGAAATTAAAAAAAAATGACAGAGAACAAAGATTAGAAAAGTACCCGTCTTTTATGCTTTATAATAAGTCCACACAGATGCGTGACTTGAATCACATGAATGATAAAATACGCAATAATGTTAGTGAATATTATCTTCCGATCGTATGATGATAAGATCTCCGAAATTATCGAAGTGATGTTATAAAACAAAACACTTATTAGATTTCAGCATGGTTTCAAAATATTCGCTACGTTTTCCAAGCTATTAAAAAGATTTGAAAAATGTATGGAGTTGATGTGTCCGACAAGTGAATTCCACAGGATGCATCCTCCTTAGCGTATACGTAAATCACAGGGATGACCAAGACGTATACATTAACGTGTTTAAAAGCTCGCGGTAGTGAGCACATAGCACGACGCCTTGATTTATATGACCTTCGGAAGTGCTAAATCAGTTTCATTTAACGGTAATTAGACTCACTAGCGTAGTCATACTTTTGCACTCGCAAAAATTTACGACACTGCCGAGAGGAGAGTAATGTTTAGTTATTTGCGAGACACCTTATCGAAAGAAAGGGGATTATTTAAGCGATAAACTTGTTGAAAGATAAATCAGCTTCTTTAAAAAAAAAAAAAGAAAAAAAAAAAGAAAACCAAACGTACGCTTATTTCTGCAAAGATCGTTCGGTACATTTCGATATCAAGCTAAATTACAGGACCGCAGAAGAAAATAAGTAAAATAATATCACCATTTCGTCCATTCGAATAATCTTTATACCAAATCTCTAGGATATTCTATTACGAGAAGAAAATGAAGTTATTTGTTTTTCGTCTCTGTGAGCAAGAAGTCAACCAACCAACCAACCGAGCGATTTGCGAATGGAGGAATATAAAAGAATTTAATTTTCCCTCCCATAATAACTACTCAGAGATTAACTCGGGAAAGTCCTGGTTTGATTTCGTCGAATCTTTGTAAGCATCATCGTTCCTTCGTTATGTCATTCTCACGTCTTTTCCTACCGATTGTGTCAAAGACACTCGTTCTGAGATATCAAGTAAAATACTCTGTTTGATAAAGGGAAATAAAGAAAGATAAAGAAGAATAGAAAGAAGGGAATAGGATCACCGTAATAAGAGATATCTTACGTCCGTAGAAATGAAATTTGCGAATAAACGTATCGAAATTAGATAGCTTAGCAGGTTGCAATAAAACAATACATAATAAGCCGGCGGCGTTGGAGCAGCAGCAGCAGCAGCAACAGCTACGGCAGTGGCAGCAGCGGCAGCGGGAACGGTTCTCTACAGTCGCGGCCGCGGCAGAGATGGAACAAAAGGAGACTGGAGGAGGACAGGAGAGGAGATGAATTTCTGATGCGAGAACCCGTCGGGAGGCTGGCGAGGAGAGTGACAGGAGGCAGACGAAGAGACGAACGGATGGACAGGCAGACAGACGGATGGACGGACGGACAGACGGGCGGACGGGCGGACAGAAGGACGAGGATGAGGATGAGGAAGAGAAGGAAGGGGGAAGAGGGAGAGCATCTGCATTGTGATTCTCTCGCGGTCTGCCAGAGAGTGACTGACGGGTGAATCCGTTCTCCTTCCTCCATGCGTCCCACCTCTTCTCCTCCTCCTTTCTCCCTGGGCACTTCTTCCTCTCGAAACCCAGTGCTACAGCTACGCCAAGATGTAGGTAGTACCTACCTATCTACTGAACAAGAATGAGAGAGAGAGAGAGAGAGAAAGAGAAGATTTCTCGGCCAGCGCGCCATTTCATGATTTTCCTGAATCGTATGTTCACATTCAGCTTTCATTTCTTTTCACTTTATTTCTCCCACTTGGTTCGCTCGAGCGCTTGGTATGAAACGACGGTGATTCGATTTCGCGATCTCTTCTCTTCATCTGGAATTGAACGTCTAAAAGAAGGAGAACGTTCATCATATTTAATATACGAGTGTATGATAAATGAAGACCGTGATCGTCGATGAAAATCTTGACGATTGTACTTTTTCATTTGTTTTTTTTTTTTCCTTTTGTAAGGGGGTTAGAGTTTCTTTCCTACGATAAGTTAGGACTGGGTGTCCGAGAACGTCGTCCTTTCGAAAACGTCAGGTGGTCGGATTCGTGATTCATTTAGGCGATCGTTCGGGAGGACGTAAACGGAACAGGAGGACAGGCTGCGGAACCGAAGACGGAGTACCTACCTACCGTAGTCTACCTGACTGATTGACTGATGAGGCGACTGTTATCCTAAGTCAACACTCACTCCATCAGCCTGTCGAATGTTCTTTCTGTCTCTTTCGCTTTCTTATTCTTTTTAGACTACTCGAACGACGATGCATCCTACCAAACCAAAGCCACCTTGTTGCTCCTATAATGTTTCTCTCCAAAGACTTATACGGGTTGAATAAATTCTACCATCTTTTTCCATTCTACAAACTACGCGTAGGCAGACATTTGTCAATTTTTTTTTTTATACAATAGTTATAATTAATAGTGTAAAATAAGAGTTAGATAGAACACACGTGGATGTGTATGGTTATGCACCCATAATCCATGCCAATATCTTTTATCAGACGAAAAAGAGTTTTAGCTCGGTAGATCATCGGGTGGGGAAAACATTCTCTACTTCAATTTTCTATAAGGATATTCCAAAGTCGCGGCACTTGGACACGCCTCGTTCAATCTCACGCGATCGACAAGGGCTGTGAAAAGCCTGAATCCGTGCCGCCCGATTGCTTTCTCCCTGCTGCCACCACCTTTCCTGCGTACACTTGAAATCTCCCTCATTCTCTTTCTGTCTCTTTCTCTCTCTCTCTCTCTCTCTCTCTCATTCCTTCTTCACTCTTGATCTTTTTCTAGCTTTAGTTCGAGTCACAATTCGAAATATCCAGCTTCGAGATCTTGGATTTCCTGGGCCCGATGGCTCTGCTCTACACGAAATTGTTGTTTCTCCGAGTAACAAAGTCTCTCGTCGCGAATATTACGTGCCGGAATCCGTGAAAGCTTCGTCCATGCTTTTCATTTCGTTCGTTCCTTCGTTCGTACCTTCGTTCATTCCTTCTACTATCTCTACTGTGTATTCAAGAAACGTCTAACTCTATGCATGTATCTCACTACCAAGAAATTCTTTGCTAATGTCGAAAAATATTCACCGAGATGAAAGCTGACTCGGTGTACCCTATTTCACGTTTTAAACTTTGATCGATAAATTATCAAACGATCAGCACGTTCTTCGTTTAAAGAAATTCAAGAGACAAAAATTCATCTGGATTAATTTATTTCGGTATGTCGAATGATGGGTGAGAAAGAGAAGGTGACAGGAAGGAAAGAATAAAAGATGAAAGAGGGGAAGGGAAACGTGAGGAGTTCGCGCCAAAGGCGTAGTAGCGTCGTTCCAAACTGTTCTTGCTTTGAAGAGGCCTGAGAAAACCGCGTCTCGGCGTTAGCGATGGCAAGTGAGATGAAGTGAAAGGTAAATGAACAAGAGAGAGAACGACGATGACGACGACGACGACGACGACGACGACGGCGACGGCGACGGCGACGACGAAGACGACGTAAAAGTAGGAGATGACGGAGCGACAGAAATGTCAGAATGACGGTGAATGATGGACAGGAGCCCCGGCGACGCAAAAGCTCTTGCGTTTCTCTCGTGAGAACAGCGCTTGGCAGATTGGCAAGATACACCGCGACCGCTCAAACGCTTGTACGCTTTATTAATGTTCGTATTTTAGTGACATTCTCTCTTCCCCACTTTACTCATACACTTTACAATGAAAACGTTATGCAAATTTTCTAGACAAACGAAAAATTATTCAGAAAAGAGATATTGTTATAATACGATCATTATCCGTACAGTAGACTCCCCTATAATGCGCTATATTTTCATATTTTTTTGTAGATTTCCTTTGAGATTATTTATAATTGGTTCGTAACATGTATCGGATAAATTTTCTCGTTGTAAATAAATTTGATATATGAAATAATTTAATAAATTCATTATGTTATTATATAATTAATTAAATTTTCATTTTTAAATTGCGGAACAAAAGATATCGATAATTAAAAAAATAACAGCAATGCAATGTTCAATTGAAACAAATTTAATTTATCATCACAGGGTAGTTGCTAAATTATACGATTTTATTATTTAACGTGTTATATAAAAAGAGTAGTCGCGAAATCTTTGGCTCGTTATACAGGAGTCAACTGTATTTTCCCAGTGTATACGGAAATACAGGAGATGCATTAATCGTTCGTATCGAGAATGAATATTCTCGATTCTTGAGAGATCTCAAACGTCACGATTAATTTCGTTGCGACTACGATCGAGGGCGGGATTTACGGAGGGAGAAGAGGGAGAGTGAAGATGAGGGGTTAAGTGGGAATGAAAACTTGAAAATAACTTTGGGTGAACGCGCGAAAATGTGTACTTTATACCTGCCGTGTCGTTTCACAGCAACGAGGACGAAGACGACGACGACGAAGACGACGACGACGACGACGACACGTTTCCGTTTGCGGTTCTCTACCGTAATTCGTTGTTTATTACGGTAATAAATATTCAGACTAGGTTTGTCGTAGTTAACGTATGAAGAGAGATGGACGAATGAATACGACGTATCCATCTTCCTATTTTATTTTCAAATTTTGGCACAAATAATGTCGACTTGTTACTCTAGATTTTCGTTAAACGATAACATCGAAATATAGAAATGAAAATGTCGATCTATCGAAAAATATTTATTTTATTATAGACTCGTAGACTCGTTAAACTCCTTTTATCACAAGTACATTTTTAACTGTCATTTCGTACTAATATTTGTACGCGCGATATTCTCGGGTAACGTTCGTGCACGTAGTTTAGCGACGCCCCTTAATGCATTCGCTTTAATAACTAGCTAATACGTTTAGATATATATTGGAAGGGGAGAATTATAAATCGATGCATTAGGCGGAACGTGTGGAAAAAAAACACGTGACGTTTTAACGGCGCTCTTAATGTCTCTTTGCTTCACAAAGTAAAGATGGCTTATCCTACCAGCACCCTTCTCTCACCTCTCTTTTCATAGATGCCATAAGACGTCGTAAATAATAAAAGCGAACTACACACAGATTGCGTGTAAGTACGATCGTCTTAAATAAAGAAGAATAATTATTATCTTCTACAATGATTACAGCAATAAAACAAATTAAAATATAAAAACAGATGTGTGCAGATCACACACGGTGGAAGTGAAACTTTCAAAAAAAAACCAACCTTCGAGAGAATGAGACGACGTTCAGTAGGTGAGAGTGGGGAGGCTACAAAGTTACGAAGCATCGCATAAAGAGGAGACCGAGATAATAAGAAACAACTGAATCCTAAATCCTATAGATGTCTTTTTTTTTAGTGACCTATTCCATCGAGTTTTAAATCACCCTGACTCTAAAGAAGTTTCACGTTGAAAAACAAATTATTTGCAGGAAAAATGAACAACGTGCAGAGAAAGACAATAATAGTTTTAAGTTTAGCATTGTGTCAGTCATCGTTGGACCGATTACCCGAGACATATTTTTCATTCGAAAAATATTCAAACTGTGCCAAAAAAATGTTCACGTTGTCGATAGTTTAATAATCCACCTTCTGCTACTACGTCATCGTCATCATCGTCGTCGTTTCGTAGCCTTTCGCATTTCGTGAGATGAGGTATAATTAACTAACCAGCATCATCGGATTGCAAGGAGGAACGTAAAGTAAGAGAAAAATCAAGAAAAAGAAACAATAAATAAGGGGGAGAGAGAGTGTGAATATAAATGTATATAAGTAAAAAAGAGAGAGAGAGAGAGAGAGAGACGGAAGTGCGGTATCTCTTTGGTGATTGGGTGGCAGGGAGTGAGAGGTATATAGAGAAGGCAATCGGGTTAATAGTCTCGCGCGTTCTTCGTCGAATGGTATTAATGCACACAACATACATACACACATGTATATAATAAATACACGTATATGCAGTGTAGGTAAGCCGCGAAGATGCAAGCAACCGATGCGAGAGACCGATGCAGGTACGACGACTGGATGATGGATGGACGGTACACGTCCGGTAAGACCGTCCGTCCGTCCGTCCATCCGCTCGTCTGTCTGTTCGTCCGTCGGTCAGATCGCGCAACAGGCGACAGTGATGATCGATGCGGGACTGCTGTCGTTCCTGCTCCTGGCTCCTGCTGCCACTACCGAGCACGATGCTCGCTTGCTGATATTGATGCTGATGCGTTCGTTGCTGCTGCTGCTGTTGCTGCTGCTATTGCTGCTTAGGAAGAAAGCAAAATCCGCAAACTCGTTTCGCACACTTACTTAGTAAAGTGTCTAGTCGTATCTAATGATTCTTACGAAAGTTGACACGGAGGTGCGCATTCAATCAATATCATTTGATTAATGAGAACAATCATTTTATATTAGAATTTAAAGATATCTGCTATTTATTATAACTTATTTGTTGGAATTAAATTTAGAATTGAAGTGAATTTTGATATCAAAGTATTGGGGAGTCTAAAAAGAGAAATAATTGTGCAAATATTAAGTATATACCTAAATAAATCGATACTTTTAAGAAAAAAAAGAAGGATCTCGCGATAGACGAAACGTCAACAGTCCCTCAAGCTTTCCCTTGGTTCTTTGCTAGCCTTGTTCGGCTTTGGAACGTTTGACGAACGTCCCGAACCGGACGCGGCTCCGAACGAGAGAAGCCGTAGAAGCGTGGATGCCACTGTGAGGGACAGAAGGAGAGAGGAGGTGACAGGAGGACGCCTTCATCACGATATCCGTCACTCCACTCCTCTCTCTTTCCTTCTCGTGCTTTCTTCAGTTCCTCTTTCTCTTCATCCTTCTACTCCACCTCTTCCTCCTCCTTCTTGTCCTCCTTCCACAGCTCTTTCTTGCACTTTCCGTCACGCTGCCTTTCGAAGTGTCAGTCCTGTTACAGACTGCCGGTGCACGGCCCGTGACAACAATAATTGTCAGCGAAGTAACGTCTCTCAAGTCGAGAAAGAGCGAAGAGAAAGGGTGGAACGTCCGACGAGAGAGAAAGAGAGACCCGACAAACGCTGCTGTTCGCGCGCGCGCGCGTTAAAGAAAGAAAGAGAGAGAGAGAGAGAGAGAGAGAGAGAGAGAGCAGTACGCTCTATTTATAGAACCGACAACAAACACGGAGCAGCTGGTGTCGATCCGTCCGGTTATCGTTGCGTTTACACTGACTGTGTCATATTCGCTTTCTCTCTCTCTCTCTCATTCTCTCCTGCACATCTTTTTTTCCTTTCCTCTTTCTCTCTCTCTCTCTCTCTCGAAGCAGCGCACAGAAGTTAAGAATCTTTCGCCTTCCTGTATGCCCGTCCATCACATAAGTGTTTCCTTAATACGCGAACGTCTGTGCTCGATGTACAATTTCTTCGTACCCATCCTTCTCTAATAATACAAACTTAGAAGAAGAAGGAGGGTGCAAAAGACGAGAGTAAAAAAATTGCTCGTACACTTTGACTTCCTTTTTCGAGAAGACCGTTTTTGAGGAGTGAACGTTCTTCTTATGGACGGGGATCTTTCGATCCGTTCCGCGTGGAATACCCTTTACTTCAGAGAGTGAGAGGATACTTCGCGGCTGGCCGCTCGCGGCGTGACAGACGTAGAGAAAATAAGGCGCGTGACCGGTCCGCGTCTTAATCCCGTCTTCTCTCTCTCAGAATGGATGTCTCTCGAAAAGAGCCCCGGCCGTCGCTCCTGCACCACCACATCGTCTTTTCGTTTCATTTCGAAAAAAGAAAAAAAAAAGAAAAAGAAAACGAACACAGATGAAGAAGATGAAGAAGAAGAAGAAGAAGAAGAAGAAGAAGAAGAGGAAAATCCGAAAATAGGCCTGCGTGCTCGCGAATGAGCGAACGGCCGGCTCACCGATCCGTCCTAATAAATATTGTGTCAACGTAAATAAATGCCTTGCCACGTGGTACGCTTGAGTGGTTAGAACTAAGAAGCAAAAGTAGTGAGAGAGGGAGAAAATGGCGGCAAGCTCGATCCGTCCTCCGGATGACGGACGGTTGATGTACAGGAGGACAGGTGCACTTCTCGATCTTCTCTCTAGGTCCGCTCCTTTTATTCTAGTCCATAGTCGTAATCGTCTTATGTTAGTTTCGATATCATCCTATCCTACTTCCTGTTGTATATGTCTTTTTTTTACTCCAACGATTCGTTTCGTTTGCTTACACTTGACATTCCTTCGAGTCGAAAGAAAGATTTCTCTACAGTGATTATTTTACGTGCATGAATATTCCTATTTCTTATCTGACGTCTGCATTTCTATTTGACTTAGATACTTTGTAGTCGCGGAAACGATTTATTCAATATAGTAAAAGCTTTTATCAGGCAGATAATAATCAAAAGCACGCGTAATACCTTGTAGGAAACTCGTCTATCTCATTGGTAAAAATGGAATATATAGGCATGTACGTATCTGCTAGTCGCACTCGTTGGCCAAGCGTATAAAGTATTTGCTACGTACGTCCGGCAGATTAGCGTGAATAGGGATTAGAAACATCGACTTGTCGTTGAAGTAACGGATGGGTGATGCGGTGGACAGGTGCACCACTCAATCTTCCTCTCTCACGTCGTTCTCCTCTAATTTGCCTGTCTCTGCGGGCTTCGATCCGCCATCCTGTCCGTGTAAAGTGCGTCACGGATGCACCGGTTAACTTTACGCTGCAAAGTCCGAACCGATTTCTATGTCCGTTACTACTATTTTTCTTCTTTTAATCTCTTCCGTAATTATTTTCACTCTTTCTTTATCATTCTCTGTGTCTTTCAAGAGATTAAGAGAAACGTATTCGGTTTGTCTTCGCGTTCACATAGTAATGGCGTCGTCGTCGTCGTCGTCGTCGTCAATTCAACAGGAATGAAAAGCTAGCTTTCATAGTTTCTAAAATTACATTGAAAAGCAACCGTCAATGAATTTAATATACTTGGGCATTTCGAAAGATCTTTCCCGTCGGTTTAATTCTCCTAATATTTCCTCTCTCCTTCGTGTCGTTACGGAAGTCCATTAAATATCTCTTCATCGGTGGACAGACCGCCTAAAAATAATCATGCTAATGTGGTACATGACAAGATTTACGAGCTACCCGTATCTGTTAACTTCGACGCACTTTCATCGATCAACGGGTCAGGTTAATTAAAAATTCAAAATCATCAAGATCCGAAGAATTTTCATAAAACTTCACGGAAACATTTTAATGTCAACGAGATTTCAGATTAAATTTGGTTATTTCGTAGAATTAAAGACAAATTATGATCGGTCCTGTCGTTCTTTCTCTTGGCCTTTGTCCTTTTAACGACTGGAAACATTCATGTGAAGGAGAAGAAGAAGAAGAAGAAGAAGAAGAAGAAGAAGAAGAAGAAGAAGAAGAAGAAGAAAAAGCGTGACGAAAGGAACGTGTTCCTGGCGTACTACGTTTTGGAAAAAGTTTAGTTCTGGAAGAAGCGTAGGATGATGGTAAAGTAAGGTTGAGGGACGGGAGGGGTTGGGAGGTGGCAGTCAGTCAGTCACTCGACTCGCCGTCGCTCCAAGCCAGAACAGTTCCAGTGTAGTCGTAAGGGGGCCGGGACCGAGCTTGGAACAGATTTATGCGACACACATGCGGCAAGGCGTATAACTCACTCGCTCGCCCATAATATCCTCCCTCTGAACCCCCCTGACCGCCCCATCGCTCGCCGCTCCTGGCCCCCAAAGGCATCGGGATGAGAGACAGACACACCAATACTCTCCAACGAGACCCAAGCGCACTGATATTTATTACGTATTGGGATTATGTTATGCAGTGGTTCCCACCACGATGGTTTCTCCTTACAAACACGGATCCTTCGAGTTATCGTTATTATTATTATCCCCAACGCTTTCTAGTTTCTTTCCTCCTAACATTAAATTATTTTCTTCCTAAAGAAAGTTTAAAACATTATCTTTAGATTATTGTCTCATTGTTTCAATTTTTTTTTTTTTTTTTTTTTTAACTTTAATTCGTGAGTCCAACTCGTGGACTACTTGGACTCTTTATTATTCCATTTAACTAGAATTTAATGTCTTCCATGTCATCGGGTTAATAATCGTGTCCAAGTAGCGAATTAAATGAAAATACTTGAAAATAAGGTCGTCCAACGTGATCGTCGTGGCTGATATACGTGACTAGAAGCAATGCTATTCAAAATATTCGACGTTGTGTAGAGAGTTGTTTACATTGCTATAATAAAACGGCTGGTGCAACGCCATCGCTGCATAGCAGGGAACGGCATCAGTCAACGTAATTTACAGTAGAATGTGTCATACCCCCGACCACTCATTTAGAGCCAAAAAAAACAAAGTGCACATTCCAATTTGTAGATCGTCAATATCGAAGAAAAAATGTATAAGTACAACTATACCGAACTATTTGATTATTTTTTTCGTCGCAGTAATGATTTCGTCATTTCTATTTCGTGTTATATTTCAAATAAAAAGAAAATTTTCCATTGACTCGCCCAATTTCATTTGCCTGTTCGATGTATTAACATAGCAGATGTAAAAATCGTATGAAACAGGTGTTGAAGAGAAGAGAGAAGAGAATGGAAGATATAAATCAACGCGATTATTGATGTTTCGGCTGACTACGTTCCACCGCGACCACTTGATTATCGTGTCTGAGTAAATAACCGTATCTACTTACGGAACAAAGGATGAGCGCGATACTCATAAAGTGCTAGGCAAGGACGGATTAACAATGTAGCCAGCACACATTCGATGTAATCGGATGACTCCTCTCGATCGTTCACACGCGTAACGTTGCATTTTAAAGAATATACAGCGTCTACCAACATAAAAATAATTTCATCGCTTTATCGTAGGATAGGAAAAAAGAAGAAATAACTTTAAAAGACGTCTCGCGTCTAACCGCGTTAGTATTTGATCAATTTAAGCGGCTTTTCGTGTTAACGTTGTTGGATATAACATTGGCATTTGTTATTAAGATAATATTCTACTCGTTTCTGTCTATCACTTAGAATTCGGGTGAAATATGTTAGATGTTTATGAGCAACTTTTAGGTAGGGGTATTCAAAACGGAATAGGGGAACGAAGCGAAATCGATTAGTCCCGTCGCGAATCGTCAACGCCGCTTGGAAAGGCAAAGAGTTTTTTCGTGGCATCAGGAATGCCACCGTAAATCGTCCTGTCTCCTCGCTTTCGCCCAACGGCTTAACGTATATTCCCATAACGCGAATAAAAACGGGAAACGAAGCGGCAACGGGGCGTCACGAGGAGAAACTTAACAGAGAGAGAGAGAGAGAGAGAGAGAGAGAAAGAAACTAGGTATACACGTTGTGGTTAGAAGCGTTTGTAAATCGAGTAAGTTTCATTTGTGTGTGTTCAAAGTGGTAGAAGAAGAAGAAGAAGAAGAAGAAGAAGAAGAAGAGAACAGCCAATAGTGGTGACGATCAGACTGGGGAGAAACAGAGCAAAGATATCAAGAGAAAGAGGAAATTGTGTATATGAGGGGGGTTCAGCTATGCTCATACAGAGCCTAGTTAGCTTGGGATCGTACCACCTTTGTTTGCGTGCCCCACCTCCACCATCCTCACGATCGTAGCGTGTCGTGCGCGCGAACGCAGGCTCGTTCACTCGCTCGGCCACACGCACACAACGATGCTTTCAGGACACACGTGTACAAGCCTCTTCGTTACGCACACCACGAACTCGCCGGTAGCCGTAGCATTATATCGTGAGCACAGAAGTAATTTATAGTTGCAATAATTTATTGGGTACCATGGGGTTTATACTTGCCTGACGTGTAGCCATCCGTCACCGTCAGTGACGTCACCTCCCTCCACATAATGACTACCTACGTCCCTGACTCTTCCCCTGCCCCGCCAATAGCTCTCACTCTCTCTTGTTCACTCCCTGTACACTAACGGTCCCACCATTTACCCCGTACCTCCCCCGCTTACACCTCTTGCACCCTTCTACGCGTAACTAACCCCGCTCTTCTCATTTCTACTAGACCATTCGTCTAGTTATACTATGTAGCTTGTACCATCGCTTAACGACGTGCGACGTCCGCCGTAATAATCGTGTGAATCTGCCTCAGATAGAAAAACGATGATCAAGTATAGTATTAACCGTCCGAACGATCAAACTATCAAATTCCCGGTCCCCTTTTTCTTACATTTAAATTGCACAAAGCATTATTTGTTGACTTATTATTAATGAAAATTGTCTATTCTGGTAAATATATGCGTAGCATGGATTTGATGTTGATAATAATCGAATGGAATCAGAATGAAGTCAGCTAGACGATCGGTTGAAGATCTAAAAAGAGAAAGAACAAGAGGTCAACGTCACCATTGCTTTAGTCGTCGTCGTCGTCGTCGTCGTCATAGTAGGTACGAACGAATGAACGAACGAACGAGGTAGCGATAACGATTTTTTATAAAGTCAGAGAAGGAGCTCGTATATTCTTCACGCTGCAAAAGTTCGTTTGCCTGACGGACAGCGTCGCGTAAGGCAGAATGACGTGAGACCACGATACGTCATGTCTGGCCTCTTTCTTTCCCTCACTCCTTTTACCTCTTCATCTCATTCCACTGGTGCCGCTTCTTCACCTTCCCCGACATCAACCTCCGATCTTCGTCGTCTCGTACCTACTTCCTTCGATTTCACGTATACACAAGAAAATATTAGAGTGTGCGTATGAAAGAAAGAGAGAGAAGGAAAATGTCAGCATCGATGTAGGGGTGGCAGTGTATAACAGTCACCACACGATGGCTGCTAGAAATGACGAGTCGGTCCAGAGCTAGATATGCTCGTCACGTCCCTCGCTCGCCTTCTCCCATGAGAGGGAGAGAGAACAGCAAGAAGGATAGGAGTAACGCTAGGTAGTGTTAGGCAGGGAAGGCAAGGTGTTGGTATTGCTACCGTTGGCGATGTTGATGGTAGTAGTTGTAGTAGTAGTTGTACAAGTAGTAGTAGCTGTGGTGGTGTCACTGAAGGAGAACAAGTAGGGTGGTACTGCGAGTGGAAGTGACGTTGACGGGCGTTTGTCACTGTCCTCGGCAAATAATATCCAGCACTGCTCGGTATAACCACCCCCATCTCTCCCACTCCCGTCTTTCTCTCTACGAGCCTCTCCTCCCTCCTACTTCTCCTCTTCCTTCTCCTCCTCCTCCTTTTCCAACTGGAGACTCTCTCGCGGACAACTCACACCGTGAAAGTTTGAACGTATATGTGAGAGAGAGAGAGAGAGAGCTTGTTCGTGTCTTTGCTAGTCAAGACATATATGTATGGTATATGTACGTTCATGTGTGGAAGCATCCGTACGGATCTATAACCACTTGTGCCATGAGCTATGAGGGATGGCCGTCCCGTTGTACATTTTCTCCTTCGGCACATTCTACCACCACACTTTATCTACCCGCTTTCTATCTGGTTCCTCCTCGTTTTATTCTTTCGGATAATTCCCTTATGGATCAATGATCCTAGACGAATGTAATGTAACATTTGTTTTCCATATGTCGTGCATATGTATATCTAAGGTC
The DNA here is from genome assembly GCF_001465965.1 of Polistes dominula. Next base: position 1,002,163 of record NW_015149021.1, on the reverse strand, counting down.
TTTCTTCCACGTGACGCGACATTAATAGAGTAGAACAGGTAAAAAAGATAATGAATCGTGAATTAGCACGAGGGAGTTGAAATACTGCTAATGGTGCTGTCCCTTTCTTCATCCACGATGCCCTTCCGTTAGTATACCCAACGAACGAGTATAATTAGGGGAACTTATTCCTACCGTCGGAAAAGGAAGACAAGATCCAACGTGGTTGAAGACGAAGAGAATTGATCGAAGCAGAGTGGGCGCTGGTGCGAAGTGGCAAGGGTGGAGTGTCTTGGCGACAGCCGTCAATCGATTGTCAAGCAGGTCAGCCAACCAACCTAACCCAAATCCTTCAAGTCCTTCTTCTCTTCCTCTCTTTCTCTCTCAGTCCCTGTCCTCTCGCTATCCGCTGTTAAATTGAAAAGGGGATGACTTTCGAGACTTTGGATGCTTAATAATTACTAAAACCGAAACTATTCTACAGTCTACGGTCTACAGAGGCTAATAATTATCGATCTATTCGAAAACGTAGATACTATCGAGAATTATCGAATGGTAACGCAATTCTTGGGACTCGTCGTAATAAACTCGTTCGCTCATTTCTACAACGACGACCTCTCGAATTAGGCTGCTGATTCGTAATTACAGACGATCAAGAGCGAAACTCGTAGCTTAATTTGATGTTATACTTTAAACTTGGCTCGTGGTATAAAGTCCAGATATCTCTGGGAAGAACCGCTTTACAATTTGTTGGGGTTTAGTCGTAATGACGATCTCGCTGAGAGTTCGTGGAATTCCGTCTGCGACCATAAACTTCGGGGCTGTCATTAAGAGCCGCTTCATCGCCGATCACTTGGGCTAACCAAGTTTTTGTTTCAGAAATGGTCTGATGATCTCACAACGAACAAACCTCTCGAATCATTTTCCTTCTTTGTCGTGTAAATTTGTGAATTGCAAAAGTCTTCTACTTTTTTTTCTTAAATGAAATAACTATACAGAATTTCATACTTTAACTGATATTGAAAAGTATCCTGTTTCATGTTAAAAATGAAGTAGATACGTTGTTAGTAGGAAAGGGTTAAAACGTCAAAAGGGGATTTAATCGAGCGTCGAAAACTGCGGTGTGTTCAATTTCCCTCGATTAACGTCTCCTCAGTGGGGAACAGGAATTCAGGTTTGGGGCGAACTCATTCGTCGAATCAAGAGGGAGATAGGGAAACCAGCATCGAAAGAGAAAGGAGGAAGGTTAAGGGGGTTAGTAAGGAGGAAACGAGAGGAAAACTTTCATTGAGGAGGAGGAGGAGGAGGAGGAGGAGGAGGAGGAGGAGGAGAAGCAAAGAGAAGAAAAGAGAAGGGATGTAATGAATCGAGCGTTGTGGTGACGAATCGTCTGTTAAAGTGACGTTTGGACTTGACCCTTCCATGTTCCCTTTTCAATGTGAACTCTACTTATCCAACTGCTATCTTTTTTCTTTGTCTCTCTCTCTCTCTCTCTCTCTCTCTCATTCACTTGACATCGCCAGATACGAAATAAAAGCAATACGTACGCCGTTGTATACCTATAACCGTGTCCAGCGAGTAAGTGGAAAGGGAACAGGGAAGGAGTAGACACCCTTCTAGTCGTTTTCTGGACTCCCTCCTTCACCTCTGCCCCTCTCCCCTATCGATATCAAGTCTACCGTCCGACAGATCAATGCCGTGAACGGCGACGACGCCTGGGCGTCCACCGACGTCTCTTTGGACAGACGGTTCTGAGCATCGACGAACCCTTCAAAAGCACCAACCAGTCGGCTTTAATAGACCTAACCTACATTGCTTTCGAAAAAAACTACCATTGTGAGAGCATCCGTTTGGTCTAGTCTCCCAACGGAAGTCCTTCCCTTACCAAAACTGATTAACTACAGAATTGTTGCACCGTGTCGAGGGGTTTTTAATTTTAGGTAAAATATAAAAAATATTAGAGTCGGACTTTGTAGAAATATTGTCAGCGGTATTCCAATAATTTCAATCGTATTGATGTAGGCTGGCTAACCTTATGTACATGAAAGGGATGGTGTCTTGCGGTGGCATGGAAAAGACAGGACAGTTCTAAGCAAATAATGTGACGGACGGACAGACAGCGCGTTGGAAATCAGACTCGTAGAGTTCATTGCATATTCAGCGAGTGGAGACAAAGTAGGAAGGAGTTTTGTCTTGAACTCTGAAAAATAGAAAGAAGAAGCAGGATGGAGGTGGGTGTCGGAAAACCGAAAAGTAGTAGTCGGTCGACGGTACGATATCTTCGTGTTTATTGGTTTCTCTATTTCTCTCTCTCTCCTTACCTTTTCTTCCGGATACTCGAGCAGTCCTTTGGAGAAAAAGCTAGAAGAGACGCGGGAAAGACAGACGTGCCTGTGCAGAGGGTGCACGATTACTGAGCGGCCGGTGATATATCTTGACGCGAGTTATTTACAGTAGAGTAGAAAAAAAAATAGGGGTAGGAGGATTCATTCGAAGTTAGTAAACGTATGTAGTCCGTTATTCCTTTTTTTTTTATCTTACTGTGTTATTTCCGACACGTGCTCAAGGACTCGTGTTCTTTTTTTTCTTCATAGTATATTATTAAATCACAATGCAAAATTAATCTGGATTTATATCAATCTTCTTAATTGGATTAAACAGAAATGCGTTTGGATTAAAATAAATGTTTACGAAAGATAGAGAAAGAGAAAGAGAAAAAGTAAGAGAGATAGAGAGAGAGAGAGAGAGAGAGAAAGAAAGGAAGCATGATGAGCGTGCGTTTTGATTGAATAAACTTGAACAAAGCCAGCACTAAGTTTAGCTCGCGAAATCAAGGCGATTTCTTAATCTTTCTCTGTGTGTCTCTCTTTCGATGAAACTAACAACAATTTTGCTTAACAGCCCCGCCGGTTCGTCCCTAATGACGCATTTTGACGGACGAGAACAGAAATCTGTTTGTAGAAAATGTATGGTAATTGCTATCACACATGAGATTGTTAATTTGAAGCCAACGCGTGGGATGATGTCTGACAGCATTGAAAAGAGCAATAAGCATTTGATGTTTCACAGATTGGAGACGTTTCTTGGCATCGTAAAGTTAGCAATAATCTGAATTATATGTATTTTCAAATATTTTTACGTTTAAGGTTTGCAAATGAGAAGAAAAATAAATGAAAATAAAAAATTGGTATTTGCATTTATTGTAGAAGATATATATATATACGTTTTTGACGTAGCATTATATTTTATAACGATTGATTCTTGTTACAGACAGCACACTATGGGAGAGTAATGAGAACGGGATACGAAATGGGATTTGAAAGACAGCTTAAAGGATGGATTAAACCGTCCACGGAAGACAGTGTCGAGACTGTCCAGAGGTTTCGGTCCGAGAGTTTGAAGGAAGTTGGAGCCTTCGACAGCGACCCAAAGGTTTGTGTGCTGTAGTACGTGAAGGGTGAACGTGAGCTTGCAGTAACGAAAGAGAGAAAGCTCCTGTGCCATTCTATGTGTATATGCGAACAAGAGAGAGAGAGAGAGAAGAGAGAGAAAGATGGTGTATGTATTCGACAGTAGAAGAGAAGGAAGGAGAGATCTAGAACGAAAGAGAGAGAGAGAGAGAGAGAGAGAGATGGAGGGTGGCTGTTTCATCTGTCACCTGCAGACGCCGCCTTCCTTTCCGTCATCGTCCCTCTCACCCGGCCGGCTACCACCCCCGGCGACCCCCTTTAATAATAACAACAATAGAGCTGGACTAGTGGCGGTCGGTCGTCGTCGTAGTCGTCGTCGTCGTCGTCGTCGTCGTCGTCGTCGTCGAGGAACGCGGCTTGGGGGTGGATGTCGGTGAAGAGAGAGAGGGATATGGAAGGAGTAGTGTCGGTGGGACGGTACGGGTCACAAGACGGCCGTGTCACGTCCGCTTCCAGCCTCAACTCTACCCCCCTGGACAGGTCCACCCTACGTGTCAACCTCTTCCAGGGGCGTACTAACTTATCTTCGACAGCGGTTGCATTTTTTTCCATTTCTCTTTTCACCGATAACAATAACTCTTTCTTCCTACTCCTCATCCGCCTCCATTTTATCTTGGTCAATTGTACATTGTTTTTTTCGTGTTACTTTTATTTTTTTCGGTCAAAGATTATCTCCGTTGGTTTATATACACATTCTATCGAAAAAAGGTACACGAATAGTTTTATATATTATATAGGGTAGAGTGAGATAAGAGTTACTCGATTATACGAATGATAAATCCTGGAATGAAATTTTGTAGGAATTACGAAACTACCGTCTCGAGAAAGAAGGACGAAGATCCGTCCCTGATATCATCCAGTTTCTCCTTTTACCAACGTTCGTTCGTTCGTTCGCTCGTTCGCCTTGTCTCTCGTGACCCTTATTACACGTCGCGGCTCAACTTCATCAGGGGGATGTCGCACCACTCACGAGTACGAGCATTAACCTACACGCGTATTGGTGCGGACTTGCTCTCGGTCCTATATGTGTAAGCTACTACCGTTATGCTAATGTCCACGGACATCTCTGTGGGGGTAGATGCATCTGCAGTATTTTGCGATAATGGTTACTTCGGTTGATAGTAGTGGTAGATGGTTAAGCTTAAAACACCTTTTAAGACGTAATAATATAACAGCTAACCAAAAATATATGAATAGAACAATATATTCAAGTGCATTTATATTTTTCTATCTATTTGTTTGTCCTACTATTTTCGAGATGTACTTTGAAAGCACCGATGAACCGAAACTCGAACCGATCGAAGTTTATTTCTCTCTCACATATCCCCAATCGATATGTACTATTCCACGAACTGTTCTGGATTACGAGTAGTGTCGTAACCGTACATCGCTATTCGCTAATTAGAATTGTACAAGTTATTTATATTGGTAGTGGTAGGTATGCATGTCGTCCGAATAAAATAAACTCGTCGTTTACTATAAATCGTGACGCAGGCTCTCAGAGCGTGTGGTTTTATACCCGCGAATGTATTCTCACTCTCTCTCTCTCTCTTTCTCTCACTCTCTCAACGCGAGCAAGATTCTAAACTCGTATTTCAGGAAATTCCAATAGATCGTAAAGTATCGGGGAAAATTAATTTACAAACTTGCCGATTCGCGATCCCAGCATCGTCTTCGAGAGGGTTAACGATATTTTTGCAACATTTCTATATTCTTTATAAGCATGAGAATTTGCATGAATACCAACGATCCTTTAACACAAAACTCGTGGAAAACAATGCTGAAATTTTCATATTTCAACGTAGAGCAATATTTTTTGTTCGATACCTGTAAGCGAGTATTAAAAAAAAAAGAAAGAAGAGGATACACGTTTATTAAAATCCTATGAATATTTTCGACGTCGCATTGCGCCCAATCGTGAAAATACTCTCTCTCTTTTTAGATAATCTGATATTATTTTTCTGTACGCGCACGTAGGTAATATAAAGTGTAGGTGGCCCTGTGTATATAACCGGGAAAGATTGAACGAGGGAAAGGGAACGGTTGCGCGCATACTTTTTGTCGCGAACTTCGTGATTTCGCGCGTGACCTCCGAACGCGTTCGGACCATTAATCGTTCGTAATTTCGTTCGATTTAATTACCTGGTCGACGCGTCCGAACCGAACGAGGCATTAACCGTCCGTACAGAACGCGAAATGTTTGCATTTTAATACGCGTCGGCGATGTTTCCTCTAGCTCTTCCCACCCACCCACTAGCAATGTCCACTACTGCTACGAGGCACCTCACTTCGTTTCACTCCCTACCAATCCGCATATACTTTGCTTTACCTACCTACCTACCTACCTAATAATAGACGCGTAACGAGTGTGCATCATTGCATCAATTAACTCCTGATAATAATAAGTGAGATGATAAGTTCGTTGCGTGCAAATCCGACCTGCATTTTTTGATGTCGCTAGCGCGCAAATACTCACGGACCATTAAAGTTTCGACGTTTTATAGGTTCCATAGATTTAATCCTAATGCTTACCTAGAACAAAAAAAAATAAGATTTCATTAATATACTAATTGATCTAGTAGTGGTTACTTAACTTATGCATAAATATAAATACTATATGTAGTAATAATGTATGTTCGAGCAATTAAATAGCAGATTGCTGATTGATGTCGATGAAGTACCAATCCATAGGTTACGTTACCATTAACTAAGCATTATATTGCGAATTGCTTTTAAGTACGTCCAACATATATACTCATACATAGATACACAAATATATACGCAAATATATACGTATGTTCGAGAAATATCGACTGGTAAACGGTAGACAGAAATTGGCTAATCGTTCAACTGCGAAAATACAATTTTACGAAGCGTATTAAAAGAGAAAAGATCAAATTACCATTCCATACATGGGGGAGGTGTATTGTCTTTTTTATTTAGCCCTCTGCTAGCGCAAAAATAAAATAAAAAATAATAAAAAAGGAACAACAGGAGAATCAGTAGTAGTAAGCGCAAGAATCTTGTTGGATATTGGTTGGTTCTCGTCGATCGATGGAGTTCGATACCAAAGTAATTCGATGAATGCACAGACGCGTGTGCGTAATGGCAATCCCACGCTGCGCTTCTCTCCGAGTTTCGTTCGTCCCACCGTCGCTTTTAACTTTTTTTTTACTCCCCGCTCTTTTCTCTTTTTTAATTTTTTATTTCTTTTTTTTCTTTTTTTTTTTTTTTTCATTCGAAAGGTAATCCAATCGAGAACGATGATTGAATTATTAATTGAATGACGCGCGTGGTCGGGGTCACACGCGCGATTCCCGTGTATCCGCCGTCGTATCCTCTTGATGGTTCTCTATTTCTCTCTTTCTACCAAAATTCCCCTTCTACCCATTGCTCCCTACAGTGAGATGGTTGCATTCATCGCAAATAATTCGTTGCTTGCGCCTATGTAGCCTAACCTGTCGTAGCATTTGCGCCTTTTAATGTGTCATCAATAATTTATTGACAGACTGTGAATTAATGGAATAAAATTGCTGGGTTTTTTTTTCTTTCAGATAGGTTTTATAGCAGACCTAAGTGCATCATGGGATTTGTTCCCATCTAATTTCAATCGAAGACTATTAATTAACGTTGAAATCGAATTTGTGGTGTAAAAAATCGTGTCTATATTTAAGGGTAAAACTTAGAAGAAGAAGAAGAAGAAGCACAAAGAGCACAAAATACATTCGACTGCGGTTACTGTAAACAGATCTGAGTGAGGAGTCTTCTTGATGTTGAACGAAGCGTAGCCATCGTATCAAATTAAATCGACTTAAAAAAAAAAAAAAAAGAAGAAAAAGAAAAAAAAGAAAGGAACAGAAGAAGAACAAGGAAGTGAGAAGAAAATAGACTAAGATTAGAGAAAGGAGAGAAGAGAGCTTGCTAGAAAATTAACTGAAGACGGTAGTGAATTTGAAGTTAAGAGGAAAAAGAAAAGAAGAGAAAAGAAAAGAAAAGAAAAGATAGAGAAGAACAGAAGGCGAGATAAAAGGGAGTACAAGATTCCGAATGGAATAGTGGTGTGGTATACGCTACGAAAAGGGGGCTTTGTCTCGATCTTGTCGACGTCCTTGAATAATCTCGTCCTCGGAAATTTGATCGACACCGGTCAAACGGGTCGACCGGACTTCAAACGCACACGTGTAAGCTCTTCTCAAGTAGGCGGACGCTTGGGGAGTCGCTTAAGTCGATGGAGAGGAGATGACAACGAGGATGAAGAACCAAGATGAAATGAGTAGAGGGAAAAGTAGAAGGGAGAAGGAGAAAGAGAAGAAGAAGAAGAAGAAGAAGAAGAAGAAGAAGAAGAAGAAGAAGAAGAAGGAGCAACGATCTCGTCTTTTTGGGCAAATCGAGAGAAGAGAAAGAACATCGTCAAGAAGGCAACACATGGCTGGAATAACTCGGAAAGTGTCAGAACGATAATCTGACGCTGGCAACATGATGGACAGGATGGACAGTCCACTTCGGTCTCTCGTCTCTGTCTGTCTTTTTCTTTCTCTCCCTTTCGCTTCTTTGGCCCTTGATCAGCCGTCATCTTCCCGGTTTATCTCTTTTTGCAGGCCACCTAACAACCCATCAAATCATTTCGAGCTTTCATAGTCCCCCGAATGAAATAGCATTGGCAATTTTCTCTATTTTACAACGTCACCTTACCCAAAATTCAAAGACCCTCGGACTTTAGTAACATTTGACGAAAATGTCAGGTAGAGTAGACATAAGAGTTAAAAAAGGGAGGATAGAATAAAGCATGAACAGTGAGAGAGAAAGCTCGGATGATATCGCGCGTATCTCAACGACGATGTGTAGTAAGTAGTATGCGCGAGACCACAAAGGAACGACGATCAATAATACTCTTTTTACAAAATGAACAGCGTGCGACTTAAAAGAGAATTTAGACATTGATTTAAGCACCTACGTAACATGATTTATCGTAACCAGCTGTTGGAGCAATGCGCGACCCGTAACATTTATTGTTCTCTTCATAGTATACGATTCGTTTCTTTTTTTTTTGCCCGCCCCCTCCCTCCTCTACCACCCGTCTGCGAATTGCAAAATGATCTCGACGCGTTTGGGGTGGAGAATTGAAGGAAAAAGTAAACGAAATCTCAGACTCCTGGAAAAATAATAACCGAGAAATAAACCTTTTTCCCGTTTCACGTCGATCTATTGACTGTCGCAACTGAAAACAGAATTTATCCCCCGATGGAACTGCAAATAACTTTATCGTGAGAGAGGGAGAGAGAAAGGCTTCGATCGTTGCGTGTGGAATAAAACGAATAGTGTTCTACGGTATCAGGAATAATTATTAACAGCGGCTAACAATAGAGAAACATATATCGAAAGTAGCGATCGTTCTTTTCCTTCGTTCATTTGTTCGTTCGTTCGATCGTCGATTTACCGATCGTTGCGAAACAAACTTCTCTCCTATCCATAAAGAAAATCCGATTGTAATATTTAGTGATCTTCGAATGAGATCTGAATGAAATCGGTTCAAGATATTAAATAGTCTACACGTTTGGTGTGTTCTTTATTCAATCAGGTGTTCAGCATGCGTTTCTACACGTCCGACAAATGAGGTGTTTAGATTCGTTAAATCGATAAAACAGAAAAACAAAACAGAAAAACAAAAGAGGATTAAAATATTTGACGCATATGGGATAAGTAAGATGGACAATAGCCATGAATCGAATGGTTATCACAAACAAGTAAATGTAAAATGGAGTTTTAAAAAGAATAATCAAAAGTTAAGGTGTCGAGAGAGCCGAGTGTGGTCTCGTTTACGAATATTAATTCCAGTCTCGTCACTCGAAGCTTCTCTGCTGGTACGAGACGAAAGCCAGGTGCACCGAGACGGATCGAGGTCGTCGCGACGAGGATATTAATTGCTATGTGACACGTACGACGGAGAGARAGAGAAAGAGAAAAGGTGAGGGAAAGGGAGGGAAAGCGAGGTCTCTTCGATGGCTTCTTCTTACCTCCTACTTCGCCATAGCGATTGATTCCGACAGGCTTTAGCCAGACTGCATATAATCACAATAATTGACGACGATGGAAACGTATAGGACACGATCCGTATGACCAAGACCGCAACCAAACTGGCTTTCGATTCTCCTCTCTCTCTCTCTCTCTGTCTCTCTCTCTCTCTCTCTCGTCATATTTATGTGCCAAATTTTTGTTATAACGTCAAGTCTTTCGCAACATATCGATATTTGTACGATTCATATAAATGTATATATTATACAGTCGCGAAAAGTAGTTTCCCATCATTAAACAAGACGATTAATTATTTCTCTTCTATAAATTAACGCTTGATGATTACCTACCTCGCTCATGAGAAATACCAAAGAATATTATTACCTTTTAAAATAATCTTTCTTAACCGTGGCACTTTAATATTATTCTTTAACGTTATGTCATAATCTGCAACAATTAGTATTGAACAATTTAATAGAGGAAAGGGTAATAGTTCATCAGTTCGATTTATCTTGGTCAATCCTATGACTCAAATAATGTCGTTAGAATCGTTACGTGTAACGTCAAGATTAATCGATCACGATTCCAACTCGAAGTGGCTCAACAGAGCGCTCCGCTTATCGTCGATCCGTTTCTACGAAAAAGAAATGATGGAAAAAAATAAAAAATACTATGACAAAGTTAGAGTTAAGGAAGCAAGCAAGAGTACGGAGGACAATTAATAGATCACAAAAGTGAAACCGCGCGCAATGAGTTTGACTTAGCGTTGCGCTTTTACACGGTAATGATCGATGTCGGGAGTTAATGTTCAAGGCGCGATATCGCGACGCGGGTATATATCTTACATCGGAGTGACACGTGCACGAGGAAAATCGCATTACTTTCGAAAGAAACAGGTTTGTGACAGCATATCAGCAACGGGACAACACCAGATGTTAATCGTTACGATCGTCGAACGCACATTTGCTGCACGTAAGAGATTCTGATCGATCTTGAAATGAAAAAATCATCGTCGTTCCTCAATACAATTTGTATTTATTACTTGAAAATAAATGAGAGAAGGGATAATGGGAACAAAATACCAATCGATATCCACTTAACAATTAGTTCAATAATCTGTAATAAGTGATGTAAGTTGTTTGCACAAAATGAAAGTTAACGAAAACGTTGAGACATCAATTTTCGATGCACCTTGTTACTTAATTGAAGTAGATAAATTGTCGAAAGATATCGATCGATGTCACGCTATTACAGTACCTAGGAAAATGACAAAGAAGCAAGGATAAAAGTTAAACTCCTTTAGGGATTAAGATTATCTCGAGATCGAGAATAACAGTTGGAGGGAAGATAAAAGAGCCGGAGGGGGAGAAAAAAAAAGAAGAAATGATGCAAGAAAAGGAAGAAAGAAGTAAATAAGGAAAGAAGGAATGAATTCTATTCGCGTTATTCCGCGTATAAGCAGCTGGACGCGGGTGAAACTTGCGCGAGTGCAAGGACCCCGTCGTGTCATGCGGCTTACATTTGAATGGCTCACCTGGAATCAGCGTTGCCGCGGTGCAGATAACATCTAACGAAATCGGTTGTCCAACCAGAGCCCCGGGGGAATTAAAAATGAGAGGAAGGGTCGCCTGCTGGCAGGTGAAGGAGGAAAAGGACCGTATTATTCGGCCTTTCGTTCTTATCACATTCGTTCTCCCCATAAATCTAGCAAACAGACACGCGAATTCCGTTTCTTACTTTTGCGTATTCGTAGATATAGATTAGTATGTCTACCGAGAAAACTGAGAACCTAAAATTGTGATCAACGCTATGTCTCCTGAATAAATTGACAAATTTGTTTTCTTGTTCAACGAATAAACTCGATTGTTATTGTCGTCCTATGTTGAATAATTTAATTCTTCTGTTACTTTCACGCGAATATTGTGCGAAAGAGTTCACTTGATCCACCTACGGGCATCGACGGAAATAGGTGCTACAACGTGGTAATAAATATCATGATATTATAATTAAGCTGCTAGTATAAGGCGTGGGATACAAGATGCAACTAGAGACACTTGAACCTAGACTCGATAAGAAAAAAAAAAACAGAAAAAAAACCAGAAAAAAAAACCAGAAAAAAAACGAATAAGAGAGAAAGAAAACGCAGAATATAAAAGCAGAGATAAAACAGAAAGAAACATCGTATACTTTTAAAATACCATTGGATAAAACTTATCGCAGGATGCCAATATTGTGAATGGACACGAGAAGTAAAGGTAAAGGAAAAGAGAGGAGATGGTAAAGAGATGGTAAAAAAAGAAAGAAAAGCCGAGCACTTGGCAACGAAGATCGGTCAAACGAGAACGTGAATGCGTACATCAACATCGTTGATTCGATTGACGATCGTTTTACGATCGTACGCGGCCTTGTCGGCTTCTCGGAGTCCGCGGCTCCTTGAGTGGCACCGACTCATTTCGATCGCATTCGGAATCGCTGCTGGCAGCAGCTTCTCTACTCACGACGGATGAGGCAGACTAAAGCGAATGCGATACAAACGAGACTTCAATGCGACTGAACAGCATCTCTCTCTCTCTCTCTCTCATCTGATATTTTTCTTCTTTTTTTTTTTTTTTTTAACTTATATCCTCTTTGAGATTCATACAAACCTTTCGTTTGTAGTGTCATCTCAAAATCAAATCAATGAAAAATGTATTTCCCGATGATCGCGTTCTTCAGCAGGAAAATAATACGTATGCATGTACGTTAACGCGTTTAATATAATACTACATCTTGTTGGATCCTATTCAGACATCGGGGATGGTCCATGCCGTTTGAAATTTATTTACGCTCAGCACCCACGCTCAAGCAACATCTTATATACGCTTTTCACTGAGAGACTTAGATTTACGTTGCCTTCATAATCCATGATATAACCGTTCCGCAAAGAAACTTAGTATCGTTGTACGTGATATAAGTGCATTAATAAACGCTACGTTTCACGCTCGTACGAGAACCTAGGATCGTTCTTAGTATTTCACAATGTTTCCAGCGAAAATTATACTTATGTACAGATATCTATGTACATACATACTTTTTTATTTAGGAAAAACGCGTATGCGACGATAACACATAGGTGATCGTACGATACTCAGAAAAGGTGATTGTCTCAAAAAACATCGGCCTTGATTTGGTTATTCGCAAAAAAATACAAATCTTGTGTAATAGCTCTTTTCTAATCGATATTTAAAATGAACAAAACATATATTTTAATTGGTCTGCCAAGTTACTTTGGAATGTTTATTAACGACTCACAGCGAATGCAACAAGACACGGATTATCGATGATTCTCGTATGCATCGTTTCGGTTTATACATCGCATTGGCTGAAAGTGGCATAAATCATGATTTTCCCATCGGTCGTTCCTATCATTCCTAGTACAGACAACGACGTATTCGACGGCGTATTCATTCGAGCGTAACGAACAACACGTTTGTCGGTGGTTAATCCTTTCGATATTCAACCTTTTTTTTCTCTCTCTCTCTCTCTCTTCATATCGACCATTATCCATCGATCGATCTTATTTGACGCGATTCAAAAAACCAATTCCTTTGAAGACAATGTAAGTGTTCTCCCGTTAGAAACATTAAACAAATAAACGAACAAAATGCATTTGTATTTATATTGAAAAAAAATCATTTTCTCTTTTTTTCTCTTCATTTTCGTTCTCTCTATTTTTTTTGTTCCCTCGAAAAAGACGAGAATAAGGATGAAATATTTGACTGGGAGAATTCGTGGCCTAATTATTCGTCCTGTCGGCGGATGTAGGAGAAATGTAGACGGGAAGGACGAAAATCAAGTGCGGTCGAGAGGACGTCACTCCTCCGGAGGGGCTTCACCATCTCCACCTCGGCCAGCAACAGCAATGGCAACAGTAACAGCAGCAGCAGCAACACCAGCATCAGCACCAGCATCAGCATCAGCAACAGCAACGGCTGCCGACTAATATCTCGTTCTTTTGTTGCGTTTCGCAGCAATTCGCCTGGCTCCGCAGCTCGCAACGAATTTCGGGCTGATTATTCGGAACTGTGGAGTGACGTAGTCGGTCGGCTGGATTAAAATGCTGCTAGTAGGGCTACCGAGTAATGGAAAGGGTGCGGAAGAGTGCAAGAGAAACAGAGGGAAAGAGAGAACCAAAAAATAAGAGAGAGAGAGAGAGAGAGAGAGAAAGAGGGTTTCACGTCGGAGATGTCACCCCCGAGGGGTCCCTGTTACAACTGGTCGTGCACAGCCTCTAGTCTTTCGCTCGTTTCTTCCTCCTTTCTGTTTTCTTTTTTCAATCGTATGCATCCATTCACCTCAATCTTCCATCACGTGATTCACAGATCATTGTTATGTGTTCTAAATCAAAATTTGATCGATTAGAAAAATTGGGATTACATTGAGACCACGTGGGAATACTTTCGGGAGTAACTGTACGTACGTATAGCTAACTCACTCAGAGACCCGTAACGATATTTTCTATAAAGAACTGGTATTGCTGTGTAGATAACGATCCACCTACAATTCGCACTATCTATACTATTTTCTCGGCACTTTACCGGATAGCAAAGTGAGATATACGAAAATACCAATACATATATGCACCAACATAGGATATTCTTGACTGGTACGAATTCGATAATAAAACTAGCGATATTCCTTGCTCGAGAAGGCAAACACACATGATACGCGTGACGTATCATCGAAAAATCTCATTGGGACTATCAAAACCTAAGCGTAATGTACGATCGTAAAGCAGCTAACGCATTAGTAGCAAATACATAGCATGCGAATAAAGTCGACACACTGGCGTCATTCAACAGAACTCGAAGACGATGTAAGAAGGAAAGACGACTGCTTGGTGTCACGATAAAGATGCTACTCTGGGACATCGTTGAATGCTTCAGGGGCTAAAGAGGTAGATAGAACAGAAACCATATATACCATAGGGGGAAGAGGGGAGGGGAAGGAGGATAAAGGCGTAAGAACACCCTCCGGCTCGTGAAGAGTCTGACGAGAGTCGGCCGTTAGCGTGTTTTACGGCGGCATTAAGCTTCTCTTAAATGACGCACGCAAAGTGCTCCTCCTTACCATCACCCCCTCACCCCTTTCTTCTTTCATTCCTCATGCAAAATCATGTCTACGTTTCCAACCAACCACGATATTATAGCCTCAGCTAGCTCGCCAATCAAATTAACTTTTATCCTATAAAAAGTAGAAGGAGTAGAGATACGGTTAGTTGAGATCCTTCGAAAAGGCATCTTCAATTTTGGACTATCTAAATGCATCGAGAGCTCCTGTCCGAGCAATAGGAATTTACGGTAACGCTTATTCGATAGGTCTTGTGTAATAAATGAAATCTCGATGGCGAATAGGGCGGAGGTTGAAGGAAGGGTCGATAGTACCCGATACGTACCTACATATGGTTGGTACATAGACGGGGCAGGTATGTAGGTATATCTCTATAATAAAAAGGATAAGCTACGTAAGCTGCAGCGGACAGTGAGAGGAGAGAAGGAGAAAGAAAAAGAGAAAGAGAACGCATCGAGAATCGAAAGAGAGAGGTACGGAGATGACGGGACGAGTACAAAGGTGAATCGAAAATACCTGCACGACAGAGATCAGACGTCTGCAAGCGTGGTTGTGCGGTATAGAAGTATCGCACTGCTAAAAAAAGAATGAGACAGAGAGAGAGAGAGAGAGAGAGAGAGAGAAAAGAGAGTACGACGACGACGACGACGACGACGATGGAGAACCGACACGGTACCTCCGTTCCTCTAACGGAGGACTGGTGGAGGACCAACGATGGTGAGCAACGGAGGGCACGTAAGTCCGCCCCCGGCCCGGACGACAGCCCTCGTTGGATTCGAGTATTGACAGATATTTAAATGAATATTCCTCGGCTGTTAGGGCCCTCCCTCTCTCTTTCTCTCTTTGAAATCAAAGCAGAAGGTAGAACGGTTCATTTAAACGTGCACCGATAGCTCCCGTTGCGCGCGCATGTATATGGTAAAACACACATAACCAAGAGTAAGAGAGAAAATATGTATGCGCGGATACAGGTTTTCACTTGTCACGTCATCCACGGGTTATCATCGACCGAGACGACGACTACTAATACGGGGGAGAGTCAAAGTCGCCCTCTTGACGACCCTGTTTGTCGAGCACACGTGCGCGAGTACGCTTACTCACCCTCGGCCATTACCGCCCCTCTCTCTCACCACCATTACCACTGCCATCGTTACCTTCTTCTTCTTCTTCTGATTCTTCGTCTTCTTCTTCATCCTGTACATTTTTGTTACTACAAAACATTTCATCCTACAATCTTCAAATACCTATCTATATAGATATTTATCTACTTAGAAATTTGCCTACAAATGATAGAACGTTTTCAGAATTAAAACTTTTAATATTTCATGATGTCGACAAAAAGATTCTTTCCTTCAAATTGCTTCGAAACTCTTAAACAAATAATTCTTGGATACCTGAAGTCCGGTTTCTCTTTTATATAAATGTAATGTGTTACTCTATTGTCCCATCAAGTCATTCTACTTTTTTCTATAGTAGAAAATCAGGTTGCGTCAAGAGAATAAAAATCCTGAGTTTAATATTATATTTGGTGGCGTGAAGATTTGGTCGAGATTTTCCTTTTATATACAATTAGATGAAAGATATTAAATAGGTACGAGCCTACACCTGCTCTTAAATTCATTCATTTGTGTCGAAGATCGTTTTCTATTAAACTTTGAATAAAGTGATTTTCAAATGGAAGTTTCGGAATAACTAGGTGTGAGTTCTCGAAGCAAACGAGAGCCGCGCGTTAGTTACTCGTAGAAGTCATGTTACGAGCACGTGACAATAAATCACGAAGAACGAGTCTAATTTTGAGAAGCGTGGAAGAATAGAACGAGCACGTACAATACTCATATCCACCTATCTTTTAGGTTTATTCATAAAGGATAACAGTCGTGGTATCCATACACCTGCATCATTCGAAACGACTCGCAGAATTATCACGTTCTAAGCTATCTCTTCCTAAAAAACGTGAAACCATCAGAAACTATCTTTTAGAGTACGCGCCTGCTCACGTTCTTGTAACTTTTATCGCGACAGATCCGATGACACGCGCCGAACCAAATTTATTACCCGTGCTCGAATCGATGCATCACGTTTGCCTGACACGTAACAAGCTCGACTGATACTTTCAGGTATCCCAAAATTATTGCCACCACATTTTCCTGCTAAACGCGTTCACGTTATATACAATAGTATAATATGTGCGTGTAGTTTTCAAATAAAGAACTCAAGATTTAGTATATTCGCTTTTGTCATCATCGCGTTATAATAAATTTTTCCATGAAATAATAAATAAATTGCAGTAAAAAGGAAACAAGTTAAATAAAAATATAAAAAGAGCCTATTAAACTTGACAAAAAGTACAATCTAGATTATGATCTGAAAGTAAAGTAAATTAAAGCTTATTGTAAAAGAACCAAATGAAATAATCATTGAAAATTATACGTTGGAAATATCGCGCACGAAACGATCAAAGTGCTTTTAAGGAGGACTTTTTCTTTCTGAGCGCACCCTTTCTCCTCACTTGTCATCCATTCTGTCCAGTCTGGAAGATGGTCGTTCGCTGTGAAATCGAGGTTGATTGCACATTTTACGGACAGTCAGAGCAGATCGAGAAAAGTCAGTCGGTTATCGGTTTTACGACACCGTTTCGTGTCTTTGCTTCGTAACGAAAAGATGGGAGTAACACCACGAGCTTCTACCGATCTTGCTGATGTTGTTTGCTTGGTTATCCTCGTCGCTTGATTGCACAGCTATATTCCTTTGCTTACCAGAGAGAGAGAGAGAGAGAGAGAGAAGGAGAGGGAACCCAATAAAAAGTTTTATTTAAACGACCGCAATTTTGTTTGGACTCGGCGACACTCGCTCATTACCATAAAGCATTATGTTATCTGAAAATAGGTCGAACTACCTTTATAATGGATCTCATAATTATCGACGGCCCTCTCCCCTCACTCCCTCGAATAACGAACGGACGAACGTTGCTTTAGAGAGAGAGAGAGAGGAGTGAGAAATCGATATGAGTTTAAATGCTCTCCCCGTATCTTTCATCCACGAGGTTCAAATTTTCATCGGGATAATTGCTAACTACAACTTGCAACATACTACTCGAGCAGGAAGAGAGCCACGTTTTAAGTAGGATTTACGCGACAAATAATTATGCTAAACACTGACGATGAAATATAGATTCTATTTGTTCATTAAATATACTCTACTAAATCGCGCGTCATAACGTCATCATTTTTCTTTATTTAGTTTTTCATCGAATAAATTTGTTATTAAATGAAGAGACGATGAAAAGTGTTTTACGATCGACGTACGATCATTTAGAATAAATTATTTATATTACGTACATAGACGCGAGAATGAAAAGTAAATATTTTTAAAACCACAAATAAAAATGTAACTAATTTTCTATTCATTGTGCATAAATACAAAGTATTCATTTTTTTTAACAGTTGCTATTTATCGCGTAAACATTTTAAAACATATGTATTATTTATAATAAAATATCATTATACATTCCGTATCAATATGTACTCATGACGCAACCCTGACCTACCTCTATGCATATTATGAATATTGATCATTTATTTAACATTAAAGGTACTACGATCGATCATCGATCATCAATTTTTCATTTTAAATAACAATTATACTTTGAATATTAGTACCTTTCTACAATTATAAAACAATGTAATTATTGTTAAGCAGTTAACTAATTTATGTTATAAAAAATTGATGAAAAAAGGTGTTGAAAAATCAGAAGAATAAAATTTTTATTTGACACGCTTTTAAATTTGGAAGTATAAATCGATGAACGTAGGATCGAGTTGAAATTCGATGGAAAAACGTGTAGCAATTAAAAGAACGACGATAGAATATCGTAAAAGTTGAAAAGTAGAATGTATCCCATCGGAATGGCACCTGTGCAAACCTCATCACGGGTAACCTGTCTGATCGAGGTAGAAAACCGTTCTACCTGCGCCCACCTATAGAATCGCTATACCGTTTGTCGTATCGGTCATGTTTCTTTGGCCACAGCTTTGCCTTTATACAACGCTTTACATTACCGATTTACGAGACTCTCTTCGTTGAAAGAAAGAGTGAGAGAGAGAGAGAGAGAGAGAGAGAGAGAGAGAGAGAAAGATAAAGAACGGAATGACGACAAGCACTTAATGAATGAGAATTTCTGAACGTGAGAAAAGTATAAACGTCGTTAAGCGAATCATTGTACCTAACTATTTATTGCAACCGGTATTTTGATATATGCACGAAGAATCGGCAAATGAGCAAAATAATATTTACTGCATTAAAAACAAAATACGATTTAAAACGTTTTACAGGTAACAAACAGTCTACTTCTTACAACACATTGGTCTATGTTTTAAACATTGTTTCTATTTAGAATCGATAATAAATCGAGAAACCATGCGGTATGAACTACTGTGCAAGTGACTACTACACTGCGTGCATAAGGAAAACAAAAACTAAACAAATGTCTCGTCTAATGCAAAACGTGAACTGAAAATAACTGGGATAGTATAACATGCGTAGCGATTTTTCGTGAAACGTTACATTTGATATATTTACCGGTTAGATTATCGCCGCGCTGCTGCGGCCACCGGAAGGAAGGCCTCGGCTGTTGCTTGCTTCGCATATCTTCCGTCCGATGCGGCGGCTTCGGGCCGCTCGCTTTGCAAACGTTCGGAGACCACTACTTACCTAAAAGAGAAAAATGTACTCTGGTCAGAATATTGTTAATAAGAGATTCGCAAGTAACGTTTAACAAAAAATGAGTGACCAGGAAGTTCATACCGATGATAGTATAATCCGAGAGCATAAAAATTGTTTGAGCTTAATGCGCCATACTTTTGAGAGTAGCTTTTCGACAGTAAAATTTTCGCATTAGAGAGCTCACCCTTCTTGGCTACATGCTTTTACATAGAAGTAACAACGTATCCAGCTCATTTTCCTCTATTTCCTTCTCGTTCTCCTTGTGCAACGACACTGGTCGTACTCCCAGCAAGCCACCCACCGAAAACGAGCGAGCGAAACTCCCTTATCCACCCGGTGCCAAGCATCGTAACCAGTCGTATATCTTTCTGGCGTACGCCCTCGAAAGCGGCCGCCTTTGTTTCAGATATTTATGAGGCGTTTTAATTCGCGCGCACCGTCACCCGGTCGGTGGGGGGAAGGGGTGCCGAATGGTGTTGCTGGAAAGGGAAGAGAAGAGAGTACCTCTACTGCTGCTGCTGCTAGTAATGGTGGTGGACAGAACGAGGCTAGGATAGGTACGAGAAGGGGTTGTAATAGGCATAAGGGTGCCTCGATAAAACGGCACCCACCTCTCAGTCCTCCGACCCTTCTTCCTCCAGGCGTAGGCCATAAGCGCAAACAAACTCTCGCTCGTATATCTCACCTCAATGGTTTCTACGTTGGTACGTAGGGGCGTACGACGTAGGGGCGACTGTATCGCGTCAACATCGTCCACCCTATTCCCCCAATCCTTTTCCATTTCATCCCCTTTCTCTAGGAACTCCCTAACTTCGATTCTTTTCGGACAACTTTAAGATATTTTTTTAATCCTTAGAGTCCTATAAATGCATACATAAAAAGATTATCACATGATCTAAAAACTATTGACAATATTTCTAACAAAAAGTCTAACTTCTTTTTCCTTTTTTCTTACGATTAACGATATTGCATTCAAAACGAATGGATAGAAAAGTCTTGTAGAAGAACTCGTACAGATCGATAAATTCCGCTAATAAGGTCTGGCACCCCAACCCTACGTGATCGAGTTAATTAGCTTTCTATAGGGAAGCTAGGTCTTTTTTTTATGTGAAATACAATACATCCGCCTGACTGATCCACGAGAGTGGACTATGTGGCGACCATTTCGTAAAGACTATTATAAGCAAGAGAAAGAGAGAGACGAATCCGTCCACAGTTGTGGACTTTCACCGCTAACCACTTCTACGTTTTACCTCTACATATCTCTTTCTCTCCATTTCTCTTTTTCTCTTTCTCTTACTCTTACTATCTCTTCGTATGCTCACGATACACTGGAGAGGTAGCCACACTCCTGTTCATGCTCTTCTTTACGCGCAGCCGAGTTTAACAGTAACAGTACGTCACCCTGTCGCTCTCGCTCGTTTCTATCTCTTTCTCTCTCTCTCTCTCTCTCTTTCTCTCTGGAACGTTCCTACTAGAAGGCATCTGTTCTCCGTTCCTCTATCTCCTTCTTTCTCTCTCCCCTTATACTATTCTCTTGCACACACTCGCCTCTTCTTCCACCTTCCCTTTACCGACCTCTCTCGACACCCTCTCTTCAACTCTCACTCTCTCTCTTTCTCTCTCACTCTATCTATCTATCTATCTATCTATCTATCTTTCCTTTTCTCTCTCGCATGCTCCTTAACAGCCTTCACTCTCTAAAAGCCTGGGTGTGATCTATGGCGGGACGTTGCGTCACTCGGGGAACAGATGCAGGGCTCGTATATTACTCGGCCATATCTGCGAGAAAGACGGAGAAAACGCGATGGAGGAGGGTTCTAGGGGTAGGGAGGAAAGGAAGGAGTAAAAGAGAGAGAGAGAGAGAGAGAGAGAGAGAGAAATCCTTGCCGCACGGTCAAAAGAATGGCAAACGACACAAATCACTCGGCCTTTGTGTCACCCACCCCGGGCATGATTCTTTCTTTCTTTTTTTTTTTATTTCCTTTCCTTCTCTATTTTTTCTTTTTTTTTTTTTTTCCTTTCCGAGGGTAAAGGAAATTTACTCGTCGACGAAGCTTTCCGGGAAACGTCGCTGTTTTGTTCGCCGGATCCATGTACACGCTCAGCGGACACGTCTGGCGCCCGGAAACAAAGGCTCGCCTTCGTAAGAGATGTCTTGTCGTACGAGAAAATTTGTTAAGAGCCGTTAAAGTTAAAGCGACGAAGGAAGGAGCACTCTGATGGTTAAACGCATGTGTATGTGTGTGTGTATAATATATATATATATATATATATATATAGAGGGTGATATTTGAAGGGCTTATTAGTACTCTCTAAGACGAGTAAAAAATGTCTAATTAATATGGATCCCTAAGATCAACCTTTCTGCTAAAAATTAATTTTTATTATTTTTGAACGTAGCATATTGTAAACGAGTCTTTTGGTAACATATTGAATTGATTCAATCTTTTTAAATAATCACAAAAACAGGACAGAGACAAAATATTGTTTGGAAAATTACAAGAAGGCAATCTGGATGGTGTCTTCGACGCTTGGCATATCCTAACTATGAGATATGTATTTAAGTATCAACTCTCTCTCTTATATACTTACGTTATAGAATCTTAAGACGTGTTTCTTCCTAGAGCCCTTAAACTTTAGAACAAAGAGACGAAAATGAACGTATCGCGACATAGGTATTCCACTTGCCTTGGTACTCTCTGACGCCCAGTGTGTACATATTTATGCGTTTGCTCGTGGAAACACTAGCCAGCTGTCTGTGGTAGGAGAGGGAAGAAGAATGAACAAGAAGTGGGGAGGGAAAACAAGAGAGAGAGAGAGAGAGAGAGAGAGAGAGACAGAGACAGAGACAATCCTCGAAAACGTACGTCGGCAAGGCAGACGCTTCCAGAATCCCATAAATCAGGTCAGGGTTGGCGACGGGGGTGGCTACGGTGGTGGTTGCAGTAGTAGGAAACGGGAACGTTGTTAGGTAAAGGTCGACGCACAGAATGTAGGAGGGTAGAAGAGAGAGAAAGAGTAGTCCAGTACGAGAACGACGAACGATAATGGCGCGCATGCTCGGAAAATCTTGGCGCCAATTCCAACCACCCGGAATGAATCCGCGTAGAGTCAACCAACTGTCCCTGTCTTTCTCTTCAAATGTTGCAAGGCGAGAGTAAGCTTTGTTTGATCACGATTTTGCATTGGGTATAACACGCACGTGCGACTCAAGATTGGCTTCAATCCAGCTTTCTAACACCAACCAATCTACGTATTATTAATACGCCACCCTAACGTTCTTAATAGATCTGTAGATTATCGATTTGTCCTTCATAGGAAAAGAAATAAAAAGAAAAAGTTGTTAAAAAAAGTGGAAGAGGGTGAGCAGGTGGAAAGAAATCTGTTGCCTCTACCTTAAGAAGACCCCAGATGGAAACGTTGCAGTTCGGGATATTGGAAACTGTCGGGTTTCGAAACGAAAACGCGATCAGTTAAAGAAAGGGCGTAAAAAGGTGGAGGAGGAGACGGTGTATTTATGAGCAGCACGTGAATTTGGAGATAGTAACGTAAAGTAACTTAGCAGGGAAAATGTCTGGTGATTCACTGAAAATTGCCAACGAAAGAGCATCACGTGTGAAAGGTGAACTCTCTTACATTCTAGGTATCGTTCATTATTTCATATATATATACTATATTATATATTTTCCAAAGTTGAAAGAGAAAAGGAAAAAGTTAGCTTTTAGGTAGAAAGAGAAATAGAAAGAAAATGGATGAGACAGTGAGTGAGGGTTAGCAAGGGAGAGAGAGAGAGAAAGGCAAAATCGAAAACGTCGCTAACGCGCTGACGCTGCTTGGTGCTCTTTGAGAGATTCACCCTTCAGCAACGTTAAGGACAACCGTCAGATCAAAGGCAACAGACGTAGGGAAAGGAAGGGAAGACTCCGGAGCAACGTGGCATCCGATTGATTCATTGGACGCGCGTGCCTGGTTTCAAATCACCAGAATAGAATCCGGTGCCTCGGAATGCCAGGCTCACGGCTAATCCATCGAGCGTCTTTATTGCTTTGCGACATTTATAAAACGTCAGAGAGACGAGAGATCCACGCGATCGCGCTCATTCGTCACCGATTATAAATCGTCCTCGTGTCTTTCCTTTCACCCCGTTAACCCCGCTCAATCCCCTCGCAGCGATTTTCTTCTCCACCTCGTCGTGTGTCCTCCGATACGAATCGAGACTCTCTACTCTATATCAGGCCAACTTTATTACATATAAACTCTGTAACATTAAATTTATAAAAAATTGAACACATTCGAAAAGCAGCCACTATCATTTGTTTCTATGAATCACGACTAACAATAAGTTGCGTTTGCGTATTTAATTAGTGTCTTCTATTGGCCATGACTGAACAAAAATCGTTTCACGGTCTACCGGTTGGGTCGATCTTATAGGCCATTCCTGTTCTATATAATTCCTACCTCCGTTTCTATCTTCGTCCATGAGAAATCACACCGTCGCGTCAAGTTCCGTTCCCGTTTCGTCCCGTCCCGTCCCGTCTCGTCCCGTCATGTCACGTTGTTGATCATCGACCGAAAAATTTTGTCCACGCTATATAAAATGAAATCGTATAATTCAGTGACGGCGGAGGATTATCGAAAGTCACAAATCTATCTAACATAAAAAAATCTGAAAATCAGTGCAATTGCTCGTTGTTATTGGATTCAAATACTAACCCTCCCTTTCACCTATCTATCTATAAACCTTCAGCAAACTATATATCATTGAATTCGAATAAGACCGAATTAGAAATATATATATATAGATCCCGACGACAAATTTAACAATAGACAATTCTCATATCTCCGTATAGAAATAAGTTCGGTCGCTGCAGCCAAATTAATTTCGACGATGCAAAAAAAAAAAGATCTTATTGATCAGTTGTTTGAATCGCGTGGCAATGAAGAATTACGGTAGAAAAGAAAAATCTTCTTTTTATTTTGTTATTTTTTATTTTTATTCTCTAGGAAAAGGTTTGGTAAAGCTCAAAGAATATCCCTCGAGTTAGGAAGTACCATGGCACTCTTCTCTTCGGGCCACTTGATTTTAACTGGAACCACCGCCTTCGGGCACTTGGCCAGTTAAAAGAGAGAAATAGAAGAAAAAGTAGGAAAAAAGAGAAAGAGACTAACAGTACGGATCTTTCTTAGCTCTTGATGAAAAAACGAGGGTATATCCGGTTGCCAATAATTACATTCGCGCGAGTAGTTTATTCGATGGAACTAATAGAAGGTGAAAAGAGAATTTCCACATGCGAAATAAAAGGGTCAGAGATGACAGTTTTAGTCGAGTAGTAGAAGGTGTAGTTGTGGGAGTATGGGATAGTACGAGCTTCTACTAACCGGTCTAAATAGGTCCGTCGCGTTTCGCAGGCGAAGGTGGAAGGTGTAGCAGAGATAAGGCGGTCGTTGCTTTGAAGCGTCCCAGGGTGGCCGTCCCGAAACGAACGGGTCCCAAAGACTCTCCACCTCTTTTCCTCTTCCTACATAGAAGGGGAACTCGTAACGACCGATTCCCTTCGGTTCCTCCCTTCGTCCCTTACCTAGGGAATACCCTAGTATTCCTGTATAATATCGCGCCCTATCCCTTCGCTCCTCTCGTTATCCTGGAACTCGATGTGTCTATAGATGAAACTCCCTCCTTATTTTCTCTCCCCCTCTCTCTCTCTCTCTCATTCGGAGACCCGTGTATGTACAACACTCACACGCGCAAGAGAAAGGCCAGTTCTACGGATGAAAAAGCAAGAAGATACAAGCAACGTTGGCCATGGAAGAGCTCGCTTGGAAGCCCCTTTAATACTCGCCCCGATAGCGGAGTGTTTCGAGTAATTGGGAAGTAAAACAGCCCTCCGACATGCACCCAGTCTCTCTCCATCTCTCTCTATCTTTATCTTTTAGTACGTCTATCTCATGCTTGCTCTCTTACTTTTACCTTTACCATCTCCTTCTCGTCATTTCGTTCTCTTCCTATCTTTCTCGCAAGACTGCCAACGAGAAAGCTCCTTCTTTCTTCGAGTTTCCTTTTCCAAGATGCAATAACAGTAAGAAAGAAAGAGAAGAAGATGAGAGAACGCTAATTAAAGAAACCTAACCCAAAGTTTTTGAGTTTCTCAAAGTAACGGATCAAGTTCTTCAAAGATCTTTACACGATTACCAAAAGTAACATTGATTTTCATTACAACGGACCAGACAGACCAAATTTATCGTTTCACAAGTTGTTTTTATTTTCCATAAAAAAACGTAAAAAGATAGAAGAACAAAAAGACGAATATATCATTGGTGTTAATCGCAACTAGCGCCCATCAAAACCTTCATTTGAATTCGTGAATCTCAATGGTCGTTTCTTTAGAATGGAATTACCGGTGAGTGGTGCTAATAACACGTATAAGCTGTTCTCCATGCTGACTCTGATCACGGTAATATTTCGAAGGAAGGAGGATGAAGAGGTAGAGAGGAGAGAGAAGAGGAAGAAGGATTCTCGGCATTGGAGTGATTGTAGAGTCTCGCAGTTAGGGTATATCCTAATCGTTGTAGATGAGTCGAGGATAGGGCTACTTCGGCCTTATTATTACCAGTTGGCTCCGGTGTAAGCGCGTGTCCCATTACGCGGACGATTATTTGACTAGTCGGTGGTTGTGGTAGTGCCTCGGGGATAGAGTGAGAGAGAGAGAGGTCAGCAGAGGCGAAGAAATCGAGCCAATAGAAGGGAGGGAAGCGAGAGAGAGAGAGAGAGAGAGAGAGCGAGGGGAGACAGGAGAAAGGTAAGTAGGTATAAAGGAACCTGACTGGACGCGAACGTATACGCGCACGTTCAATACGCGGCCCTCGAGCACAGCTGTCACTGACATCGCCGCAATTCGAAACTGACCACGACAGCTAACCTCGGTACCAGCGGACCACAACGGCGGAAACTTATACCCGCCTTCCGATTGATCCGTCCCGGCCACTCACCATACGCCGAGGGGGACGGATTAGTCGGCCGATGTCAGAACGCAACCCTGCCGAGGATCAACCAAACGAAAATCAACTATGAGAAGCAGCAGCCGAGCATCTTTGATAACCTCTTCGAATTAACTTCGACCAAGTCTCCCAATTTTCTACGAGGTTCCTCTTTATTTCCACAAGGGTTGTTTCCATTTGGAAAATGACCAGATAATTTGTTCCTCTACTTTTCACGAATACTTATTGCATATTTTATTCTATCGAGAGATAATCTCGATACAATTATCTTAAGTTGGAATCTTTGGAACGCAATATGAATGATATATCCTAGTTTGTAAAGTTATAATACTTTGGTTGTAACATAAAGAATCGGGCAGGTAGACGAATCTTTTTTCGTTGGAAAACGGTAGGGAGCACTTTACTAGCAGAAAGACTAGAAAGTTGAAAGACTAATTCACGTGATAGAAATCGATCGAAAGAAGAATGATGAGTCCTGCAGGCTGAGAATTAGGAAGCATAACGCCGGTGGCCATCGGGAGATCCGACTTCTTAATAGGAGGACGCCGAATAAGAGGATTCGGTTGTAGCAAAGTCATCCTCGGTCTCATCCTCCAGTAGAGAGGAAAGAAAGTCGAAACCGTCCAAGAGAGAGGGACGAGGTAGGACGAAAAAAAGGCAAGGGTCTTTCCTGGCTAAACGCACCCAATGAGAATGGTGAAAGGAAGCTGGGTAATAAGAACGAGTGCGATAATGGCGTAGCCAACACAAAACGGCTTCGACGAGGGAAAAAGGAAAGTCAGAGGGAGGAAGTTGTAAGAGGGATCGGGGGAAAACGGGGTTTTCTCGGGGGGGGGGGAGGGGGGAGACCGTCGGTCAATCCTTCGTTCACGAGAAAGAAAGACGTATATACATTTACAAATAGAAGGAGAGAGTAACCAAAGGTGATTGATGGATCGTCAGTCATGGTGCAGCTATCAATCTCTCCTTTATTATTTATTATTCTTTCCGCGGTAGGTACTCCTCTTCGAATACTTCTCTCTCGTTTCGGCCTTCGGCGAACGTCTAAAAGGCTGACGGTGACGAAGCAACGGCTCAGGTATTAAGGTCTGGTATATAGGGTGACGCGTTACGTTCGTTCTGCGAAAAATACTTCGAAAGAAAGACTGACCGTTGAAACGCGACAGGATCGATTTACCCTTCAAAATTTATCCTACTTTTCTTCATATAAAATATATCGTCTATATTCAATAAAAATTTATTAACTAATATTTTGTGCTACCCTCAGTTATTGCTTGTCAAATAATTTTAAATAAACATAGATATGTTTTACATCTATCTGACAAACTGATTGGACGTTTAATTATAAAATTTTTGTCGACCGTCATCTAAGGAAAAATCTTCGAAATAAAAAAGTTCATCCGACTATTTAGTACCCGAACAAAAATCATAGCGTCACGTTTCGTTTTCGAATACGACAAAGGAACGCATGGTTGGCGCACATCGACGATCCTATTCTTCGTAACTACATTGAACGCACGTATCGTCCATGCGAACGAACGAACGAACCTTCTCCACTCGCCCCTGCTGCGTCACGAAACAAATGCGCGTTCGGCCAATCATCGTCGAACCGACAATGACGATGACGAAGTGGAGGATGACTCTTTGCAGCTGTCAATCCTCAAGAATCGCGGGTACGTCACGACCCTGCCTGATCTTCGAACAGTCAGAGCCAGAACGAGAATTTTCTTCCTTCATTTATTTTTTTTTCTTTCTTTTGTTTTTTATCTTTCTTAAATCTAATGTTTCATTTCCATCTAATTTTCGTCGAGGTTTGTGACTCAACTTTCTTCCTTCCACCATGCTTTAACAAGTTTAAACCGAACTATGTTTTGCCAATCGTAAGAACCGGGCAAAGGAAAATAATTAATCGACTTGCCTTTAGAGTCGAAGTCGGATGAAACCACTCCCCGTTCCTCTCTTTCACAAAGACGTTAAGTAAATACATAATTACTATAGTTATACACGAGAGACACTCTTGAGATTGACTGACTGACTGACTGACTGACTGACTGACTGATTTGGTCGTTGAAGATGAGCAACTTGGAAGAATCCTAAACAGAAATTGCACCTGCGTCATTTATCTCATAAGGACAAAAAAAAAGAAAATAAATAATGACCACTAGCTATACTATCCACCCATTCGTATTGCATTCAATTGCGATTAAGGAGAAATTCATTAGTTTCTAATTGAACCCTTCGTGCCTTCTAATTCAACCGATCACAATTCAACCGGGGGTAACAATCTTAACATTTGATTAATGATTTTTTGAAAATACATCGGATGCCATTGTCCGTGCTAAAAGTGGGAGCATCTTGTTTAATTAGAAAGTTATAATTTATGCGATGTCTAATTACTTTAAACGATGTTTAATCACTTTCTTTTCAAATCGCACCGAGAAAGAGAAAAATAAATTGGGGAAGAAAAAAATAGAAGGAAGAAAATAAATGAAAAAGAAAAAAGAAATAGGGAGGAACTGTAAAACGTTCTTGACCTTCCGTTGATGAGATGCCCTCGTTATCTTTTATTGCTAAGTCACACTCCTCTGATTCATTCGCAACCAAAATCGATCGTATCTCTACCGTTTTCTACCCCCTATTCCTCCCATCCCCCTTCTTCACTCTTTCTCTTTATCTATCTCCTATTGATTAGCTTTCGAAGATACTCCCGCAGTGCAAAAACAAACGACACGTTTGCATGTCCATCGACTACGAAAATTACTTCCCGATGAGCTCGAAGAAGTTCGTTAAGCGTTAATTATTCTTACGCTCGCGACTTCCGCGTATTATCGCTCAGCAAAATGAAAAATAGGAACGACTATTAACCAAAATTTATGATCAAGCTATTACTTTTATACCATTAATGATTTAATCTTTATGTAAAAGCAGACTGATTAGGATTATAAAAAGTAATACTGATGGACATTAGAAGGTTCTAATTAATCCTTAGCACTCTCTAGAGGCATATCATTTTCCGCGTATTTGGTGAACTGACAGGTCATTCTATTTCGTTGATTTGAATGATTCTATTCGTCTGAAAAGATACTTGTGGTCCTGCGGCTCTTTTGAATGATGGACGTTACAAAGACTTTGATCAGAAGCAATAAAATCGAAATGAATAAAGGCTCGCAATGAAACGTGGCATGATGTAGCGAAGAAGAGGAATTGTGAAAGGTGGATAAAGAGAGGGAGCTGAAGGAGGAGGAATGGTGGAGGAACGGTGGAGGTGCTCGAGGAGCATCGAGAAGTGAAGTAACAGGGAAGGAAAAGTCGGCGGCTTAGGCGTTTTAAGTTTCTGCAGGCATTTGAGAAGACATCGAGCAACTCGATCTCTCAAGCCGGACGCCGGGGATACCTGCACTTGAGCCTCTTAGACATTTTTTGGAGAGTTAAACGGGTCGCCTACCCAACAACCTAGGAACAACTCGACAAAAATGAACGCTCACCGACGATCATCGAAGAAAAAAAGTCTTTCGTTATTGTTTCAGGCCCAGATGCAAAACATCTCTGAGCAAAGCGGATCAGCTTATCTCTGCGTGACCGTTCTTCCGAAATCACCCTTTCGTAAAATCACTTCGACTGCTCTAAATTACGATAACCTTACATTTTCCTTCCTGGCAAATGGTTTTTTTGTTCGTTAACAAACGTATTAAATTATCCTTTTATTCGGTTTGTCTACTAAAATAATGAATATTTTTTATATTCATCTGAAATTCTTGATATCAATCATGAAATACAACATAAAACACTTGTATCATAATCAATATAAATTTCTCTATTATATCTCTTATTATATAAAAGATTAGATACTCATAAATTGACGTAGAAATACGTCACCGATTTTAACATTTCTATTTCTCATACGAAGCGAGTATTTATCGTTCCGATAATAGCTAATATACTACACGATTCTCATCGAAAAATCTTCCAATCGTTTAAATATATATGCATGCACACACATATGCATTCGAGTCTACGATCATTCTCACGGTGTTAAGTTATGAAAAAAACTTCTAAACACGCTTCGACTTATGAAACTTCTCGAGGATCACGTACTAAGCTTTACTATTCGTAAGATTAGAAGAAAATTTTCTGTTTTAATCGACAAGGTCTTCTCGTTGAGAACACCGATCGTAATTTTCGCTCGATGGCAGTCACGCTTTTTGCCAGATATGAAAGACGTTCGCTTGAACAAGCAAACTACAAGATGCTATCTTTGACATCTAATCGACTACAAAAAATTCTTCTCAATCATCGTCAAATTTATCTCGCACCGCAAACTACAACCTGTCAACGTTGATCTCAAAAAAAAAAAAAAAAGACCACACCATGATCAACAATATTTTAATTAGTCTACGTATTCTAAATATTATAGAAAAAAAAAGGAACTTCCAATTGGCATGGATTGAGTTAGATTGAAAACACGAGCGCGTTTTCGTTAACACATTTCACTCGCAAAGCAATGGACGACGAGTAGTTCCGAAGGTTTCCGTTGACTCCATTCATATTTAAGTGGTGCTGTTTATGAACGAACCTGAGGGTATTACGTAACACATCGCGAGACCACGGAATCTTTTTATATCTCACCACATAGAGACTTACGAAGAAAACCTATCACGTAATACGTACATTTATTATGTTGCCGCCGTGAAAATTCGTGCCAATTTTTAATAGAAAGTAAAGTAAATTTTTGCTAACGTCAATCTAATAATCATCTCTATAAATATTTTCTTTTTTTCTTTTTGAAATATTATTCCATCAAAAGATAATTATTCCGAGGACGTTTCTAAGAATTCATTCGATTCGTCTGAACATCTTTTGTCGAGATTTCATCGTGAGACCGGTTTTCACTTGACGTTCTCTCCTTCTCGCTAATGAAACTCCTTCGTTCTCTCGCATTTCACCGTTAATAAAAGCTATCCCCCGTGAAAACCATACTCGACGAACGGTCAACGTTGGAATGAAACTTAGACGAAGATAAATAAATTACGAGCAACAACCCTGTCATAAAAGTCTGCCCAAATCGAAACTGCTGCATCGAGGAACGAATTACCGACACGTTTCTGCACCTTTTCGTTTTACTTTTTTCAGGTTTATAGGACCTACTTTTAAAAGGGAGAGAAAAAAAACGTTCAAAAGGTGAATCCTTGCAAAAGGTGCGGTTGGATAGACTACCGCGATGCATTCACAGAAAACGTCAACAGGTGTCCGTACGTTCGATAGTCTCTAGTATTTCTTAAGTTAATTCAAGTCTTTGGAATGCTAATTCTTCGATAGCTCTGAGTCATTCGAGACGTTAGATGCAATTTTCACACGGCCTTAAAATGCAATTTGTATTTGTTTAAGTGGATATAAGACTTTTTACGTAGCTTTCTCGAGCTATCAACACGAATTTATTTATCCCTTCACGTGTGAGACTAATGATAATAAGGAAAACTGTTATATAAGTTATATAGTTTAATAGTTAGATTAGTTTTTTTTTTTTCAAATGTAACAACCCTCATGGTACCACGAACACATTTAGTACCTGTCGTTAAAGATTGTCATAGCATTTAACGTGTCAATTAAACATACATGTGAAATTAAACAACCATACTTTTTAATAGTTCAAAACCTAACGCAAGAGTTTATTACTTAATCAAATTATACCTTATTTAAATTAATCTATTAAGAATTTTTGTCAGAACTATCGTGTATCTAGGTTGAAAAAACAAGTACAATGAAACATACAAAATTCAGATAATTTGAAATGCCAAGTGAGTTTACAAAAAAAAAATATATATATATAAAAATAAGAACAAAGAAAAATGATACTTAAAAAACATTAGTTCATTCGATAAATTGAAATACCTCCTTAATAATGTCTTTTAATTTTATTTGTGCTCAATCAAGCAAGCAACTAATTCGTCGACTTGAAAATAACCATTCCGAGTTAATTCGATCAATCCAACGTCACCTTTCGTTTTTTATTATATTTCAGAATCGTGTTATTAATGAAGTCTGCTAACCTGTAAGAAAAAGAAGAAGGAAAAGAGAGATAGATAAAGACGAAGGTGGTAGAAAGAGAAAGGAAAAAACAAGAATGGTGAGCACGTCGTTGAAATCGTTACTGATCGACTCTCGGATTGTTCTAAGATGAAAGAATAGCTTGGACATATTATACAAATACAGTTATATTAATGAGAAGTGTCACTTAATGCTTGAAGATCATTTTCAACGATAGCATCATCATGATATTTTTTCTTTCTCTAATTATCGATGCATCTTGCATTTCCTTCGACTCGATTTAACGAATCAAGACCAAGTTTTCTTCATTTTTTTTTTTTTTTTTTATTTATTTATTACTAACGGAAAACATAATTCGCTTTTAATAAGAGAAAATACTTAGAATTAATTATCGGAATCCGAAAGGAACATTAATTATCAATAATATATTATCCGTTCATTATATTGATATCTATATACTTGTAAAATAAGGATTTTATGTATTGATACTTTCATAATTATTACTTAATTGAGGAAAAGAAGAAAAATAAAAATGAATAACCCATCCCCATCGGGACCCTGGATCTTTTAACACTTGAATAAATATTTTGATTCTTAAATTAAAGTTTAAACAACAAAACTATTGAATAATAATTGTAGGAAACGTAAGGAGTACTGAATAAATTTATAAATGAATCGGTAAGTATCTCAAAAGATCGTTTTCGTGATTGAAGGAACTTGGAGGAAGGACGACAAGGAAGGACGAGAAGGAAGAAGGACGTTAATCTTTTATTTTCTCAGAAGCCGGCAAGGCATCGTCGAGAACGACATTTATTGATAGCCGTGCTTACGGATAAACTTGAAATTATGACGATCCGTGACGATCGTATCTGAGCGTCGATGCGTGGAAGCGGGTTAATTGGAATCGTACGTTTGCGAGGACAGCCTAATGGAACTAAGTGTGAGACAGAGAGAGAGAGAGAGACTCTAATTGAAAGAAAAAGAACAAGAGAAAGAGAGAAAACTGTGAAAGCAAAGTGCATGCACACATCGAAAGAGTCGCCAGTGACTCTTCGACGACTACGATCGATAAAATTATGACGAATGGCACATCGTGACGAGGCCTTAAGACGTCAGCGGGGTCTCTCACCGGGAAATTGGGTTACACGGCCGATGAGCCGATCATAGAACCATGGAACGATTATCGATTCTAACGTCCTTCGATGCTCATTTCTTTCGAAACAAACAAAAAGAAAAACCTGAAAAACTATACGAACCGATTTAAGACAAATTTGAAACCTTTTCTGTTCTAATTCATTTAATTATGACGAAGTGCAATTGCGATTATGTTTTTGGGTAGAAAGTGAAGATGTTATCAAATTGAATCGAAATAAATCTTGTACAAATGGTAACCAAGACAGATGTTGTACCGTCCTTGGAATTCTTTATCAAGTAGAAAAATAAATATCAATGCAAATTGAAATTCATCGTGTACAAGGTCGTAAAAAATAAAGATTATGACTATCTTGTTACATATTATTCACGACTACTCAACCTTTTTACCTTGCTACGTTTTCGTACCAGAAACCAGAAGACAAGAGATTGCGAAATAAGGGTGTCAGTCTTGGGTATAAAAAAAAAATACAATTCATAACTGGGTGTCCAGCAGCTAACACTTAAAAGCTGTTTACTATGACTGGTCTAATCAAATCGAATAGAATTTTGTAACAGACTATAGTTTCCTCGAGACTGCATGTATGCTAATATCGTTCACGAATACGTCACTGTCCGCGTCCGGCAAACGATAACGTCAAGGACTAGTAAGTACTTTACTTGGAGAAAGAGGTGGAAGAAGAAGAAGAAGAAGAAGAAAAAGAAGAAGAAGAAGAGGTCGAAGACCGCCACGAAACACAACGTTCAACGATCGATCGATCCTGCTTGCCATCAATCAAGCTTGTCAAAAATAATCGATCGACTTGACAATTCGAAGCCGACTCGCCACTGCTTACGACGAACCAGAGCAAACTGTCAGACACGAGCGTACAATCGATCAGACCAAGCGCACTTTTAAAATAACCAAAGATACGACCTCTATGCACTCATATACTTTTAAGACTACATTTTATTGCATATCATTGCATTCATTTTCAGTTATTTACAATTCATTTGAACATTTCTTAAAACCTAAATACCCGATCGGTCTAATTATATTTTTACAAACAAATTACATTATCTTATATTGATTATATGATTATCTAGAAATAAAATTCAAAATATTATGCACGTGAAACTTAAAAATATCAAAGTATTCTAACAAACTAATAGATACTCGATATCCTTTCTTATTTAATAAAAATATATTAAACTAATCGCGATCAATGATTTTTCTAATAATCGTTTTATTAGTCTTATAAGAATATGCGAGTGGAATCATTGGCAAAGAAAAAAAGAAAAAATAAAGGAAACAGACATTTCTAGGTAGGATCATGATTTATTAATAAGTACGACAACGAACGACGTCAATCTAAGAGCGGTCAATAATGCGCGATAGAGAAGCAATTAATCTGACGTCCGCTCGTCATTGTCTTTCAGAACATTATGCGCGTCATGGCTCAATGTTGATTACACAATCCATACGAACGAACTTATAGTTTGTTATTTTTCCTGCTTACGCGATACGATGAAGGAATCGTAATGTTTTACGCAACTCAGATATTGTTTTTATTTTACTCTCCCTTTTACGGGTTTCAGTAGACCTCTCTAAAATCGACAGTACAAAGTTTCTATCTTTTTGTATAGTGGTCTAAAAAAATAAAGCTTACTAATAGTTCATACCTCCAACGTGGCTAGGTCATTGACTAAGCAACTTAAACAATACTACGTACTTTATAAAATTAAATTAAACGTTATTCTCATTATAAATGAGAAATTGAAGAAAATGAACGGCAAGACAACACAGGTTGAAAATGAAACGACGATAAAACAGTCGGTTTCTCGGATCTTCCCACGCATAAGAGTCGATGGAACAGAGAGTGATTCACCGATTTACAAGCGACTTTGGTACCGTTACACGCGTGTGGGCACACGGGTTACACGCGTGCACCCTGCGGGAGCAAGCCTGGTCTCCTTGCTAAAGAAAGGATGAGAGAGAAATAAAAAAAAAAAAGAGAGAAAAGAGAAAAAGTGGGGACGTAGAAGGGAAGAAAGGGTGTAGGGGAGAATAGCGTTGTTATCCGCGACCTGTCCGCGTGAATGTACGTGCCAGCAGGAGGAATTACTATTCCCTCTCTCTCACTCACTCATTCACTCACTCACTCTTCTTGTCTATCCTCTTTTTCTCTACATCTCTGAGATCCTTCTGGATTCTCTTTGGAACGAGCCAAGCTGAACGGATGGATTGATGGACGTTTATTATCATTCCCATGGATGAATATCCCCGGCAACTCGGTGGACCGTGTCACGTTGAAACCTCCAGTCTCCGGGCATCGTATCGTATTATCAGATATTTTCAACTTTAAAACTTTTTCCAAATAATACGACAAATAAAAACAATTTCAATGAAACGAATCGAACGATGTCTCTTTCCTTCTTATTAGCAATCAAATAAATTACTTGTAGGATAGAAAGAAAAAATACACAAAATGAAAAAAGAAAGAGAAAGAGAGAGAGAGAGAGAGAGAGAGAGAGACAGAGAGATTGTTCGCGTGGTCGGACAAGGCATCTTTGAAGACGAATACACAACGCCGATGACGTAACGGCCACGATTATTAACTGTTATCACGGTGCATCGTACGAGCATAGGCGTATGGCAATGCATATGTACACGCTACGTCGAATACTACTAAGAGAAATAAAAAGAGAAGGTTCGTCCTTCGATACTAACGTAGGGCTTCACACTTCCGGTCATGTGGAATCCGGAAACGGACTGTCGTACACGGTGATTCATCGCTCGATCGTGCTCGGATAAAGTTTTGAAAACTTCTCAAACCTATTCCTCTATTTTTTGTTGTATTATGTTTATCTATTTATTCATATTTTGTATTTATTTTTTAAATAAAACCACACACCCACCGCCGCTTGCCGATAATTTCGCATAGTATCAACGTGGAGCCACCATCGCTTGTTGCCCGATAATTTCCACATGGCACCAACGTGATGCCTACGAAAGGCATAATATGAGTTATTACTCACGATATCATTGGAAATGTATGAAAAGGGTTTCGTAGAGTCATAAAATATAATAATAATATAAATAATTGTAAAATAGCAAATAAATGAAAGAATAAAATTGTCCAATTGGTTTGCTTATTTCACTGTCATAATTACCAATACATACAAAAGAAACGAGAAACAAATCGTTCCCTACTCGTTGCGTAGAATGACCGAGAAACGAGAAGGGTTTAATTTGATTGAGCGGAACACGCGATCGCTATAATAGCAGAAGAATTGTAAGGAATAAGAAGGAAGAGTATGAGTGTGTATTAGAGAAAGACAGAATGAGAGAAAGAGTTATTCTGTCTTAAGAGAAATGTATTTACGTCGATAACACGTGTTTGTCATTCCTCTTGATAACGATGATACGCTTTTAATGCGACGACCAGTGCAGTGTATCTACGTAAATACCATTTGATTTGGTACGTCGACTTGAATTAAAGAAAAGTACGGGTTATATAGATCCTAGGCATTTAATGCGGATCAAGAGTGATTTATAGATAAGAGTCAGTGCTGTGGCCGACAAAAGCATGCAATTCTTACTGCGGAATACCGTGTCGTGTTAATTCCGTACTGCATAGTCGCATACGAGATTATTCTGACGCATCACTGGTACTTAAAACTATTTCCATTCTCGTAATCTTTTTTCAAATTTATAAATTTCATACGCGAACCCCACCAAAAGGGACAATTTTTCCTATTTTTTTCGTGATTCCCCTGAGAATCGGGGACCCTCGTTTTACGAACCACTGATATAACGGTTGACTCATCGAGAGTGGTTCTTTTTTCTTATTCTTCTACATTCTCTCTCTCTCTTACTCGATTATTCCCTCTCATTTTTTCTAACAACTCGTGTTTTCCTTCTTTTTCCTCTTAACCAAACGAGGTTTATCGTTTATCGTAAGACGACGCGCAAAGTACCTCGTTCCTCTGTTTGCCTTTCCTCAAATTACCCTTTTCCTTGTATGATGACTTTAACAGTGAATTAAAAGTTAACCGTCTACGAAGCCGTGCTTCTTCTTCCTGCAAAGTCGTTACTTTCTCATGCATATATACATGCACGTATACACACGTGCACAGATAGATGGATGTATGAGTATTATCATGAAAATGAATGAGTGTTTCTCATGAAAACTTTCTGTTTTCAATCTTAATTCCCAATTAAGTGAGAGAGAGAGGGAGAGAGTTAGAAAGAAAGTAAAAAAATGAAAAAAGAAAAGTATGTTTTTTGTTCCCATTTGGATGTCATTAATCGTGATGGTAATTTACGAAGAAAAGATGTAGAAATCCGATGACGTCTCGTTAACGCTGATGCAAGCGGATTAGCGTATGCGCAATCTTTTCGACTCACTGACTTCCGATATCAATCGCATTTCTAAGCATCGTGTCGTATTAATATACCATGAACGGTACGTACGGCGCATGCCATACGAACTACCGACGGAAAATCAATGAACTTCTTAATGTCACCGAAGCGTTTCCTCGTACCGTACCGGAAAACTCAATTTCGCGAGAAAACCGACTGCACGGTTCGACGCCACACCAACCTATATTTCCAAATGCGTCAGTCGCGTCTTCGTCTCCTTGTCTTCTTCGTTTCTTTCAATGACTTTTTATCCGTCTATCAAAATTATTACATCAAGATAGACACATCTTCTTACTTTATCCTAACAATTGTAACTGTCAATTAATTAAAATAAAATGAACTCTCTGCTCAGGTGTTACTTTCCTTGACCCTAAGATTCCTCGTAAAGATCGAAAGCTGAAGATTCTAAGCTGCTAAAAAAAAAAAGGAAAATGATCAATGACGTCTTGCACGACACATAACTCAACTTTAATTAATTAATTAGACCAGTCTGTGTTGACTCAACAACTTGCGTTCTGCTAACGCACCGTATTGACTTTTATTCTCTTTCTATCTCTCCCGTATCTTTTACTGTTGAAACGGTGCAAGTAATTCGCTATTAGCCACCATGTACCGTGTTTAAACATGTATCCGCTATCCTTCCTCATTAAACGTTATCGATAAGTTTTCATCCGGAGCATCTAGCAGAATCTGTAATCGGAGATAGAGGTAACGAAGTGTTCCCGTGTAATTATCGCACATTAGCCTCCTCATCGTCCACATCTCTTCTGTTCTTTTCCAAATTAATTGCTATCCAAATTTTTGACTCTACGAGCATACATACATCATCATCAATCCTCATTTATAACCTATAGATTATTATCCAAAGAAATAATGCAACATGATTAATGTAATTATTTTACCGAGGGACCACTGGTTACCTCTCCTCTTCCTCCACTTTCCATTAAAAAAAAGTTTATATTACATCGACACGTATGACCGAAATAGAAAATACTCTGGAATGTTTGATGTATCAAATCGATGAATTCA
Source organism: Polistes dominula (assembly GCF_001465965.1). The sequence goes on along the minus strand of NW_015149021.1, from coordinate 963,241 downwards.
AATCTGCCCAGAATGTGTTTTATGTGATCTACCATTGAAAATACGATCGTATATATGTTAGATCCTACAGCAAAAGAATTCGTAAACATTTCTGTAAAAAACCAAAACTCTCTTTTTTATCTGAAAGTTCAACCATTGGAGTAAGACAAGAGTAAAAAATAATTCAATGATAACTAAAATCAAGTATATTTTTATCTTTTCTCAGAACTTTGCTAGAAATAATGCTATTCTCTTAAAATAACGATCAACAAATGTTCACTCATCGTTGGCTGTTTCCTAAACGAACGAATGAACGAACGAACGAACGAGTTGGTGTCGTGACGGTAGGTATTGGTGATAAACGACGAAATCCAGAGCTTTTCGTTTGTTCGTTGACGAGAACGATGGTTTACAACGAACGTATCGTCGTGGTCAAGCTCGTTATCGATAATTAAAAATTGTCAAACGCACTTTGGTCGGCTCGGCACATCATAAACCGTGCAGAATCCGCTGGGAAGTAGCCCTGAGGGTCATTGTGGGAGAAAGAGGGGGGTGTGGGTCTGATGATAGGAAAAGGGAGTGGGAACAGGAGGGTGGGCATACGAAAGAGAGAGAGAGAGAGAGAGAGAGAGAGAGAGACAAGGCAGATATACAGCAGCGTCGCGATCATTAGCCAGTGTATTATTACTCGCTGTATATTAATTGATTTCGAAAATACAATTTTCTGTTCGAGCGATCAAAACCGTACACCCTCTTTCTCCTCCTCTCGATAGAGGAGTATCCTATCGATCCTCCACCTCCTCCGAATACTCTCCTCTTTTGCTCTGACTCTAGCGTTATGCCTCGTTCAGTACGCGTGTCTACATCATCAGCACGCCTGTAGCGTTTGCTTTTTAGTTTAAGCTCACTTCATATTATCCCAATACTAGGTGGTTCATTCGATTGAATAAAAAACAGATCTAGGTTCATTTTTTAATATATACAAATTTTTATAAGTAGAATAAATGTAAAAACAAATGAAGGGATAAGATCGTAATGGTGAAGAGTTTTAGGCGTAACAAAGGTTGCAAGAAAAGTAAGGAAGAATAAGAATTTATAAGCACGTTGATTAATTAAATTGCAATCTCGGTCAATTGCATCGACTCGAATTGATTCTTGCCGACTGGCGGAAAACAAAAGAAACGAATCACATAAAGCCCCGAAATCATCATTTGAAAGGATAGAGGTAGGTATATTTAGCTGTTGTATATAGGGTTGTATTTACGCACGCATTAATGATCGAAAATCCAAAGAGGCACGATAACCTTTCGCGGTTGTTCGTCGTCCGGCACGCAATCGAGCTTGGACGCGAGCGAGCGCAATCGATGCGTGAAAATGGAAGTCGAGCGAAATGGAATCGCTCGCACAGAAAAAGCAAGAGTAGGTATAGCTAGCAGTATACACAAACAGGGCGCACCCGCCACCATGCCGTTGCCGCTGGTCACGCCAAATTAACACTATCACGCCGAGGCTAATATCTCTCTTCCTTTTTCTCCCCCTTTTCATCCCCACCTTTTCATCCCTACCACCAGCACCTTTTTTTAAACCCCGGTTTTCACCGAAACTAGCGTTTAGGTAGCTATAGATTTACGTACCAAGTTCGCATAGGTATGCACTCTCGCATGCACACATACACACACGCAGGTATACATAAAACGAGGAAAACAAGAACAAAGAGAAAACGACCGCGAATAAACTCGTAATGTTGTGATACGAGAGTCGTTAAAAAGCGTGTGACCACTTGGATTTGTTTATAATAACGTTATCATGTTTTTTTTTCTTCTTTTTCAACAATTATCCTTTTCATATGGATTCTTAGTTTAATGATTTCATTCCCATTATGAAAATTGCATCTTTTAATTATCGTCAAATAAAACTGTTTGATTTGTTAGTTTGTTCCTTTTATAAACGAGCTCTTTTGAATAGAAAGATACTATTGAAACAGTCATGATTATATGGATTTATTTACTGGCTTTTTCAATAATTAACCGTTTATTTATGTTCAAATAAACTGAAATTTTTCCAATAATCATGAAAATTTGATCTAATCTAAATCCTTACTCTAATTTATAATATTATGAGAAGGACATCTTAAAAGATGTCGTGTGTTAGTTACAACCGGCATCAAACAAAATTAAGCATTTAATTATTTTTACTTTGAATGGGGAGTAAACGAGTTAAGTCGCCTAGAGTAAGGAAATAATTTTGGAACTCGTTTATATTGAAGGCACAACGTATGCCTTCGTTAACGTTATTAACAAGCAACGAACGAAGAGGCGATATACTAACGTAAAGGTATATACTTACGTACACATTGTCACGGCACGCGCTCACGATCGTACAGAGTCATTCATTGAAACGTACACACATGCACACGCATAGAAACGTACTTGCACAGTTGGATACACGCGTATAGACATTCAGAAGGAAAAAGAGGAATAGAAAGAAAACGAGAGAGAGAGAGAGAGCGAGAGCGAGAGAGAGAGAGTAAAAGAGAGAAGGAAGAATTGCGCGGCGTTTTACAGCCAACGGGCTCGTTCGTTTACCTCGGTAATAATCTCGTCTTTCTTCTACGGACTCTTCGTGCCTTTCGACAGATAGACATCCATCGTTTACGAGATCTTTACGATCACGCAAAGATTTAAATGTACACGTAGCAGCATGTTCGCGTTCCGCCTTGTCTCATTCTATCTTTCTTTCTCATTCTCTCAGAACCGGCCATCTATCCGTGTATACTACGTCGTCCAAAGTTCAAACGAGGAATAAGGGGATTATTTTATGACTCAAACGAATCTCCACTTTGCCAACGATCTATTATCCCTGTGCGTATGGTTTACGAGACATTTTTCCCTTTCAATTTTTGTCTAACCAGGATAGCAATGAACCAACGAATGCTTTAGTACATTCTAACGTTTAATTTGGAATTTTTACACAAGACACGAGATATTAATTTAGACAAAAATGTCAAGAATTTCGTCTACTACCATAGAATTGAAGATCAAACACATATTTTAACAAATTATGCAGTAGTACAGTTGGATACTGAATGTTCTTGTTACTGAATATCAACGTTAGACCATCAAACGCGTGCTTACTTAATATTTTTCTATAACTGAGTACTTTGATAGATCGATATATTCAACATTTCATGTCTGTCAACGGCAAAGTCGGAGCAAAGGTACGGGTTTCGCCGTTCCGTTGCTTCGAGTTTACTCGGTACGAGAAAACACGGGATGGAAGACAACAAGCCTGGACGAGAGAAACAGAGAGTGACAGGGAGAAACTAAGGGGTAGGGGTGGGGGAGGGAAGAAAGAGAGAAAGCCCCGAGGCCCGAGTATCGATCTCATACATAATTAAATACCAGCTCGGCAAAGCATCACAAAGAGAACTTACTTCAGCTTTGATCTGCTGACAGACGGGGCCCGTCATCGCGGACTTCAATAGGCCGCACTGAATCGCGGGGGTGTGCTATTGACATGGGTACGTGTATTGCTGAGTATCTTTCGTGTGTGTACTTGCACGATGCACGCGTGCGCTCATGTTTATAGGCACGAATGTTTCGCGCGTTACAAGCGCACACGACCGCATTAAGGCTTCCGATCTTGCCCAACCACCTATGTATATACACATGTATCTTCCTTCTCTTTCTCTTTTTTTCCTACCTGTACACAGGGAGGACTCTTTTGCATTTCGAATTAGCCATTCGCGAGTCCCTGCCTAGGAAAACACTAACGAACATGCTCGAGGGGCACTTCGATTCCTGAAAGGAGGAAAAAAAAGAGCTGATCAACGTTTCTCCCCGTTTTCATGTTCTGGAAATATGTCTTCTTTTCTTTTTTTTTTTTTTTTTTTTTTTTTTTTTTTGAAAAACCCTTTGTTCCTTTTTGCAAAAGAAACGCCAGTTTCTTTCTTTTTCTCTTCTTTTATTTTCCAATTCCTTCAATTCGAATCGATCATTTTAGTGGATATTTTTCGGTTTAAAATATTAACGAGAGTTTGAAAAACGATTTATGTCACGCGGTTTAATTGAATATGATTTTTTGCAAATTTGATTAATAAAAAATTAACGAGATATCGCGATGCGTGTGGTATCGTTGGTAGCGTTATAATATATTTATCTGTATGTCTAATGTGTGTGAAAATATAGTTCTTTGTTATAGCAATGATTTATTCAAATTGTTCAATACGTCGTATCGTTTTAAATTTATACGAAAAATAAGCCATTATAATAGGTGCTAATGGAATTTAATTAGAATACTGAACAAAAATATACTTTTCACTATGGTAAACTGATAATCAAAATCAACAACGTCAATGTAGTGTGTTTCTACATACTAAACACATAATACGAGCAAGTTGATAAGCAGATATTTAGTTACTGACAATGAGAATGAGAGAGAGAGAGAGAGAGAGAGAGAGAGAGAGAGAAGGAGTACTTTGATCTTCCTGCTTATCCTGCATTCCGTTTCGTGCAACCCTCCCGAAGGCTGTTGTACAGACGTATAGGAGACTTCAAAGACGGGAGATATCGATCGTGTTTCTCTTCACAAATCTTTAAACGAATTTTGCTAAGACGTAAACAAACCTCTTCCAAATTTGTTGGTCAACATATCAACAAATATTTGTCCCATTTATTTCACTTTTTTATATACGTAACGAATAATAATCGATATTAATCTTAAAAATAAAATTGTTTAAGTCTTAGCAAAGTCGTATTGAAAATCTGCGCTATATCCGTTAAAACCCAGTGTTATCTATCGCGAGCAAACACGAGACGAGTCGACGAGACGTATAAATGAGCATGCAAACATAAATTTATGACGATGACAAATTTCCTCGCTCGACCGAGCGTTTCCATGCACGAATCGATTGGTCTTTCCGATTAGACAACGTTTCGTCGAAATTCGTGACAATCGTGGAGTTATGAGTCACGATCTCTTATTACCATTCAACTGCACGAATTCTAAAATAATATTTCTAATACGTTATTTACAACGAAGAAAAGTGAATTCGAAATAATAACACTACCATTTGACGTACCAGGAAAATATTGCGAGAAACGTGTAGACTATTTATATAAAAAAAGAAAAAAATAATCGGCTAATGAATTAATACAGCCTTGAAATGAAATAACACGAGAGCGTTGATCTAAGAAATATCAACGGTGAATCGAACCTGTTTATAATATTATATACTACTGTCTAACCATCTCGTGTGTGCGTTTAATCGGAAGAATATCAAAATGTTAACATATTTCGCGAGTGTAACGATCAAGAAACATGAATCCAAGATTCGGCCACCTGCTACGCACACCGCACTTTATTTATGCAAGTCACGCGCCCGCGCTCACTCCCCATTTCCCACGATAGATCCATCTGTAGATAAACGAGGAAAAAAAACCTAAATTAACCTTCGAGCAGTAATATACTTTGGAGAGTAGTAAAAAGCAACATTTAATTCGACAGTTATGCACGTAGAAGATCTCGTCGAGACAATTTCGATGCTAAACTTTCGACGAAATAACACAAGAAACAAAGACGACTCTCACCAGCGAAGTAGTGGTTCCAATGCACAAGTTGCGTCAGACTTGTAGAAGACACCTCGTCGAGTAGGCTGATACTGTGTCAGGAAGAAGGATGCTCGTTGTGCGAGCAGGAAAAACTCGATACCACGAGCATATAAAGAACACGCGGGACACCATGTCAGCACGTCATCCTCTTTCTTTCTCACATCTAATCCTTTCAACACAAGACTAATTATAATGACACTGCACCACTAGTCAAAGATGACCAAGACAACTCCTTAGGTCTTTATTTCCTTATATATTCTCTGATCTAAATCACTTGCATTCTTGAACTTGCCCTTAAACTTCTTTTGCGTTTATTTAAGACATACAATTAAAAAATATTCACTATACACCCGTCGACAAAACAACAAAGTATATATACATATATATATATACATATATTTGTAAAGAATAATATAAAAACAATTGCACAGACGATAATAGAATTAAAAAAGGGTATCACGAAAGTACGATGATGATAGTTAACAGGATTGGCACAGTTCCGTAATATATTTTCGAGGGAATTCGTAGAGAACTTTAGAACGGAGCAAAAATAAAGACCCTCCCACGACGGCAGCACGTGGCGCACTGACGGCTCCGTGTTCATCCTCCCCACCTCAGGGACACCCCCCCCACGACGCCTGAGCGGCGCCGTCGAGCCGCCGAATACTGTGCCACCACCGCTACCACCACCGCGGCCCTGACCTATCCCCACCACCGTACCATTCCACCCACGCCCCCCGATACTTACACGTTAACTCCTTCTCCTTTTCCACATCCACAACCTTCCTCCCCTATTCCGTCACAAATCTTCCTATACGTTTCTCTTTCTTCTTCTTCTTCTTCTTCTTCTTCTTCTTCTTCTTCTTCTTCTTCTTCTTCTTCTTCTTCTTCATCCTTTCCTTTCCTTTCCTTTCTTCCTTCTCTTCCCTTATGATCCTTTTCGTTGTCTCTTTCTTCCCTTTTTCTCCTTCTTTCATCGAATTCCCTACCCCTCTCTACCAAAGAGATCATCTACCCTTTCCACGATTTCTCTCCCTACTCTTTTCACATCTTCTCTTTCTTTCCCTCTCACAGTTGAACATCTCTAACCCTCCACTCCCCTCAAACGAGCTCAACTTCGACGTTGCTCGTCTTCTTTTCGTCCGCTCGTCTCCGTCACGGCTTGGCCGTCCATCCGTCTTCTCCTTCTCCTCCTTCCCATTCCCCTACTCATCCCTATACCCTACTCATCCTTTTCGTTCTTTAGTCGAAAGAACTTTGTTTGTGTATGTGGGTGAGTTCGTGTGTGATCTCTCTCTCTCTCTCTCTCTCTCTCTGTTTCTTTCACGTACCAATCTCAACTCATGCATCTATTTCTCTCCTCTCCTTGTCCTCTTCCCCTCTCTCCCAATCCCAACGCTTTACAGGAGTTTCACAGCACAGTGCCAGGTGCAGCTTCCGCACTCCGGGGCAAGAAAAAAAAAAGAATCTCACTTCGACTGACCAAGGGAGAGATGAAAAGTGTGAAAATAAAACCGAAAGATTTATATAGATCAGTGGTATGGTATGCGTGCATGTATCTTTTAGATAAATATCACTATCTTCAAATTTCCGTTACTAAGAGAGTATGAGTCGTGAGTGAGTAGTTCTAGTTTGAAAGAAGTTAGATCGTACTTGTAGATGAGATTAACATATACTTCAAACGCATTAGTCATTAAAATTATATACTTTTTATATTATCTCGAGATACTGGAATCGTTCAAATATGTAAACTAGTGCATACGATTGAGAAAACAAAAGTGTCAGGTCAAAGGTCTTGAATAATTTAGCTCTATTATTGAATACAAAAAAAAAAAAAACTTGAATCAATTAAATCATAAAACGTGAGAAACGTAATGAGGAGTCAGATCAAGATCGATGAAATTTATTATATTGTTTACTCGTTAAATCAAAGTCATAAAAAAATGGATGATATATGTTACAAAATAAGACGTAAATGATGAAAAAAAACTAATGTCAAACTCTTCAGAGAAAAAAAGAATCTCATTAACACGTTTATACATCGATCCTCGAGCTGTTCTCATTAACTGAACATCAAAATGTAAATGAAATCTTAAATAGTATTAATAATTCGAAAAAATGTCAAGAAAAACCAACTGGAAGAGACTAAACTAAACAAGGTGGTAGGATATACTACCTACAATGTTGGTAAGATGAGTTTTTTAGAAGGACTTCGAAAAGGATTTAAAAAAAAAAAAAAGGGACAAGAGGAAAGACTAGAAAGAGGATGCTGTTGGGGATAGAGGACAAGTTGGAAGAAAGTGTGGGAAGGGACGAGCAGCCAACCCTTCTCTTCTAACTCTTGAAGCATTAAGAGTTCGGTAATAAATCTCGTTGAAAAAACACGCACTAAGATAGAAAACAAAAAGAAAGATAAGAAAGGAAAGAAAGAAATAATATTCCAAGTTTGAGGCTCAGTGTTTTCTTCATCGTGTCTAACTTGTTTGCTTTTGTCCATCTACAATGTTCTATCAAACGTTCAAATAAAAGTAGAGTCCAAAAATTGGTCACCATCTTCCTTTCTTTTTTATGTTCACCCTGTATAATCTTATTGTCAGATATCTAAACCCAATACATTTTGCTACTCAGCGTCTTACAGGTCATTCGTTGGACAGGAACGAGGTCGACATGATCTATGCACACACTGTGCAGAGCCAAGTGTCTTGCTTTGCTTGATGCATCGATCCTCAACGGGTTTTGATCTCTTTTTCTTACCTTCCTCCATCCTTTTCGGGTTATTATAAGTCTAGTGAAAGTAGAACGCTCGAGTGAAAATAGAACATTCCCACGTGCACCCACGTACGAGTTCAGAGAAGAGAAGGACGAAAGCAAGAAGAAGAAGAAGAAGAAGAAGAGTAAAAGCCCGTAAGCATGCACCTGCGGTCTGCGGAGTCTGTGATCTCCATGAAGTATCATCATGTAAAGTAGATTATATAAATAGACTTAAGTACACTTTTATTTTAACTGACCAACCAAGTAAAAAGTGTACACGAATAGGAAAAAGGTTAAAAAATATTCATATACTAAACACGACACGAACTCTAACGGGTTTAAATACAAAATAAATGGAACTTTGCATGTTTAAAAGTAACTTTGAAGAATCTGTTGGAGCGTATAAATTATCCGCCGATGACGTCATCTCCTGCCAATGGACAATGAATCAATTACGGTGACATACGGTATTCAAATGCGTTCTCTATTGCACGTATCATCGAGCGTTGTGTTTTCTGCGTGGAAATATTAATAAGATAATTTTTTTCTTCACTCTCACTATCTATCTGTGTGTTTGTTTCTATCTTTGCGTTGTTTTTTTCTTTACTTTGATTCATGCAAACGACGTTATTTATAAGCATAAATCATAAAGAGACAGAAGAATGAAGAGGGAGTGATAGAGCCGGGCCCGAAATATGTTGTAAGAGGAAGAATGAAGCGGGCGGTGTTTGCCCACGCTTTTTGCTCTCTCTCTCTCTCTCTCTCTCCCTTTCTTACACTAATACAGCACCTGTATTTACGCGTTGTGATTCGATCGGACATTCCGTTGGTTTGCACTCGACTGATTCTCTCTCTTTCTCTCTTCTCTAGATATTCATTGAAAGCAAGAATGGAATTCATAAAGCAAGCGATTTATTATTGATCATTGCACCTAGACATTTCTCGTAAACTTATTCTACAAAAATATAAACAGGTAAACTTGCAAAATTCTTATACGAAAGGAAGAAGAACAAGTTCTAAAAATGCCTAATTTCTTATCAATTAAAATTATTGGGTTGTTCAAAAAGTTCGTGCCGATTTTCGGTAAATGGCATAAAGTTGTTTTACTAAAAATAACCTGAAAAGTTCTGGAAGGCCAATATTTTGAAGTTACCCTTAAAGATGGAGAAAGATTGTGGAATAGAATGGTACTTATATATAATTTAATAAATATATACCAAATAAAAAAACTTAAATGCGTTGCGTTTCAATCTTCCGTCAAAATCGGCATCAACTTTTCTATTGAGTTCCAAACACTTTCTAAAATTCTTGACGCAGTGTATCGTAATTGTACAAAATTATTACACACTTTAACATAATGTAATTTATTGTTTAGCTTTAATTCCAATAAATAAAATAAATCGTACTAATCAATCATCTGTAAAACGTTGACACAATATTTTTATTACACCCTGTATACCAACGTCAGATTTCACTTGACATTAATTTTTCTCGCAGCAATGGAGAAAAAAATTCTCGAGAATAAAAAACGAGGCCATGTAAAAGAATTTTGCAAGATACAGGGGACAAAAATGTGGGATTTTAAGGTTTGCAGAGCATCGACGAAAGGGAATCAAAGTTAAAATAAAATAAAATAAAATAAAATAAAATAAAATAAAATAGAATGGAATAGAATAGAATAGAAGAAAGAAAAGTGAGGAGGAGTGAGAAGAAATCTCAAGAAAGAAAATAGAAGCGGCTCGTGCGAAATAACGTCCCTTCGTTTTCAATTACGGCAAACTCCTGCGACAAAAGGGCGAGGAATAAGAGTTCGGCAAACGCTTGGGAAACGAAAGATCCTCGTCTTCTTCTTCTGCTTCTTCGTCGTCGTCGTCGTCGTCGTCGTGTCGTAGTACTGTCGTAGTCGTAGTTGTTCTTGTTGTTGGAGCTTTCTAGTCTCGCGGCGCAATTTTGGGGGTAGAGCGTTTTACGAGACATTGAATCTGAAAGACGTTCTGAGAGGCGTTTTACGGGGTGAACGAGAGGGATGGAGAAGAAGAGTACGCAGAAGAAGAAGAAGATGAGAAGAGAGGTTATGGGTTGGCTGGTAATGCTGATGGCTATGGTGGTGGTAGTGGTGGTGGAAGGTATAGGAAGAACCAACGCGAATAGTACGACGACGATGGTTACATTCTACGGATCAGAGAGCTCGATAGCGTGCCGAAGTCGAAGAGAACGGCAATAAATCCATTTTTCGTGAAGGGTCGGTCGAAGGGGCGAGAGCGAGCCAGGGTCTGATTAGCAGCCTGACTCGGCCGTACAGGATGACAGCCGGTGAGTTATAATATTGCCCATCCATCTATTTATCTACTCCATCGGGTCTCTCTCTATCTCTCTCTCTCTCTCTCTCACTCCTCTTTTTCTTTTATCTCTTCCACCCTTCGAAGTTCCTCCCCCTCCACCCGCCTTCCACCCCTCCCATTCCCTTAGCTCAAAGTGTGCATAGCTCCGAATATCGGAAACGGCCTGCGGGATCCCGCGGGTATCCGAACGAGCGGATAAATATAAATTAGCTAGAGCTATGACAAAGAGGGGTGGTGCAAAAGAGGGACAAAGTGTTCATCTTCTTTATTCGTCTTACCCATCTTTTTAGAAGAAGTAGAAGAAGAAGAAGACAACAATTATCAGCTTGTGTACCTAAGACTTGATGAGAGACACCTTCAGTAAACTTACAGAATGTGCAAATAATTTATTGAAACAATGGTTTTCTGTTTTAAAAAACGATCAGAGTTTAGTTGAGAAAAATCATCGAGTTTGAAGTCTCTTCTTCTTCTAACTAATCCGCTTGGAGTCAGCGCAAAGACGTTACGATGAAGAAACGGGTTAAGCGAACAGGGAGGAGTTTATAAGCTCGCTCGAAGAAAAGCGCACAAAAGGTTAAATCCCTAGGATCGTGACTGGCTCGTTGCTATAACCGCCGCGGGATAGAAATGACGACGTTACAAACGACTCTCAGCAAACGAAGATTACGATGTCATTATTAGCTAACGTCGTCGGTGAACGACCAACGACAATGATGCTTTCGACGATTACGTACCGATCGCAATAGAAAGAAAGCTGATAAGTCAAAAGTGAAAAGTTCTTCGTGTTGTATCAAACTTTGACTCTTTCAAGACAATTTCATTTATAATCATTCATATACATCTAAAGTTGCTTAGCAATTAATTTTTCTAAACCTAGTTTTAATTACTCAAAAATATGTGGCTTTTTATTAACCCTTTGCACTGGAAAGATTACTCACGGTAGAGTTGTCAACAAAATGACCTGTTATTTTTCAGGTTCGACCAAGTGAAAAAGACCTCGAGTGCAACGGGTTAATAAAAAAGTTGCTGGTTCCAAAGTTATATGTTTTCCTCTCTTTCCTTCTTTCTTTATAGGTAGATCGGTATTGAAAAGGTGATGAAGTCACCATAGTTTCCCGAAGAAGGCATATATCAAAGATCACCACTTTTCGGATGTCCAAAAGAAGAAGAAATTAAGCTCGTATGATATTGCATGAAGAGTGACCTTTCGCAAATCTTCCCAAAGGAAAAAGAACGATAAGAATAAGAAGAAGAAGAAGAAGAAGAAGAAGAAAGAAAAGGCGAACGGCGGGACACCTCTCTATACATTTTCAACTGGAAAGACGCGGCGTCCCGAACTTTCGACGGGAACCAGTTCATATATCTGAAGTATGGTCGCCATAAATAAGCGACCTGTCCGTTTGCTCTGTTCGCCCAACCCCTTTTGCCGATTTCTCCCTCCCCTTTTTCTTCTTCTCTCTTTCTCTACACATATATAGATATATACATATATATTCTCGCGTTACAAACGCAAGAAGAAACAGCGAATCTATTCTTTCATACGACAATCTTTCTTCTTCTAACCTTCAACCGAAAACTCTTTTCTTCTTCCTCCACTTCATCCCCTGAATTCTCCCTCTCTGTAGAGTCGTAATATCAATCTATGCAGAAGAGATTTTGTTGGAAGCACTTTTCTCTGAAAGGTCAAGGAAAAATCACTGAACTCGGTTCGAGATCTCTCCCCTCATTCGTTTTACGCGTTTTCATATAGAAAGAAAGGGAAGGATTCGGTTCTGCGAATGAGGAGGAGGTAAAGAGGAATGATCGTGCGTGTCAACGGCACTGCGGGATCCCGGAGGAAGGCGCGACGGACAGGACGGCGCGCGCGTGCACGTTCCACCAAATCAATTCTTACGTCCGACATATTTCAGGTTGCCCGATCGTGACTGCACTTGCCACCGAGATCAATTCTTTTGATTGATCGACCGTCCCTTGTTTCTTCCGATCGTTTCTCTCCCCTCCCAACGCATCCCGTCGATCTTGCGCAATCGCGATTGCACCATTGCGTAATTGATACGTTTGCACTCGACCAACCACTGGTTTCAGTCGCGGTTTGTAGTCTTTGATACTTTGAAACAGTATCTTTGATTTGTGAATAGAATAAAGATAGAAGATCTTGTGCATCGATCGTTCCGAGAGCATGAGATTATCCGGACCCCACCTACCTAACCAAGTGTCGTGTGTCGTTCTTTATTTCTTACTTGGAATGAAAAATAAACAAGCTAGACAATTTGTGTTCAAAGATTTCATTATTAAAGTGAATACGGAATCTTATGGTTCCTCTTCAAGGATTTCATCGATAACAGGAACAAAATCTACTACTAGATCCTTAAACTCTAAAGAAAAGAAGAAGGTATATATGTATACCTAAATACTAGTAGCATGATCGTCATAGAAGAGGTAGAAAGGACTTTAAACTCTTCGTCTCCAGTGTTCTCTTTCTTTTCTCGAGTCTCTTTCATTCCTTCTATCAGATGTAGACGAGAGTTAAGGGAGAAAGGGAAAAAGAAGTATGAATAATAAGCTTACGTTCGTCCCACGTACGAGAGCTTCCTTGTAATCCATAGTAAGCCAAACATCGATGCTCTGATATGTAAAGAAGGAGAAACAGGACGACGAACAGTTTAAAGTGATAGGACAAAACCCTTCTATCCTATTCTTGTCTAAACGCTGATTAAGCAGCGTCAGATTACACTCGATTAGAGAAACCTTTTTAATAAATTTCATATTTATTTATAAAGCATCGTAAAATTGATCAAAAAAGTATACAACACAAGTATGAGAGAACAGGATGGTTTTTTCCTTTTGATTGAAGCCATGGTGAATTGAAAAAGTTGTAGTTTGATGGGCCACCCGGTTGGACAAACCACAGAGTGTTCACGAGGAGGTGCATAGACGCAAAGACAAGCCCGTATTTGCGGTGCGCTCGCGTTTCTGCAGCCGGCTATAGCTTAGCTAGAGGACGAAAGGCAGGATGGAGAAGGAAAGAGAAAAAGAGAGAGAAAGAGAGAGAGAAAGAGAGAAAGAGAGAGCGGGAGTGATTTATGCTAAGTCGGTGATGCTGGCGAAGCAGGCAGGGGCCCCGTGTGTACGCTCCCAGGCGGCCATCTTGAGCTCCCCTCGTTTCAAGCAAGTTCAACCGATTGATGGACGCGTTCTTACTCTCTTAACGAACACTCTTATTTCCGAAACTTTTTGGCACCGCTACCATCATCCCATTTCTCCGAACTATTTCCCTTTTTAACTCGCATTCTTTCTTTCAATGAATACCAAACCGGTTGCATATTTTCTCGTAAATCATTCACTCAGCGAATTGAGCGAAAAAGATACTGATTTATGGAAAGATACGTCACATGAGAGTAAAAGCGTCTTAACCGTGAAAAACCATGATCCGATTTCCATCACGAAGTTTCCATCACCGGTTGAGTTCCTTGGATTTACGAGCCAACGAGGGGCCCTTATGTTACATGGATAGAGACTGAAAGAAAGAGAAAGAGAGCGACGGGCCCGGGGGTCTGTGCGCAACAATAAAAGCACGCCATTTGTCACAGAGGCGCTTCCTCTGCTTCTAATAAACGTTGCTGCTCCTACCGTCGTGTAGTCGTGCACAACCGTGCCGCACGGATCGACCTTTGCTTTTGCTCCATGGATCGTGATCTCTCAAACAACCTTTCTTTCTCTCTCTTCCTTCTATCCACTCATTTTCCTTTTCCTTTTTCAACTCCTGCGTTGTGCTCCTCCTCTTCTTCTGCTTCTTCTTCTTCTTCTTCTTCTTTTCTTTATACACCACTCTCTTTAGCTACTTGCAATTGAGAGAAAGAAAAAGTCCCCATCGCAGTGGGATACGACGTGCCTACGTTCATATTTTCACAAGCTGGCACAATACGCCAGACCATCGAGCAATTGTCATACAAATTGTCGCTTATTCACCGGTATACCTTAAACACAAATGCGTTTGCATTCTTTTATCTTTTCCTTAACGACATTACTAAACAAAACTTTGAAAGATTCTCATATCGAATCATTAATGATTAACTGGTTAATTAAATTTCTATCTAACTATTATTAAAAAATTTAGAAACAGCAATGTGGAGTTTTCATTCAAAATGAAAAACTGGTAATTTGACTGGTACATTTAGTGTTAAAAAAAAAAAAAAATGTCTCTTTACTGACACGTAGACATTCAGTCGACTTGATTATTATCAACGATAATCTTGAAAAACGAAGAACGTGCTCCACGTTCCACGAACGTTCATTGTAAAAGTCCACTCGTTAATAGTGAGCAATACATTTCCCTTGCGACTCAAAGTAAACTTATTGGACATGCCAGAATGAAGAGGATTTATACACGACGTAGAAATTATGATACGTAGCGAAGCTAGCTTCTAAAAATAAAATCAAAGATCTCGTCGTCTTCGTCGTCTTACGATAGAGTTTCAAATTCCATATTATTTCCATGAGTAGGTGTAAAAATACTTTATAACGTTAATCGTATACATATGTATACGTCAACTGACATAATGTATAAAATATACAGCAAAGTCTGTTATTGTCAGATTGTTAGATGAAAAGATTGTATTAGAAACTCTAAGGTATTCATTTACACTTTCTAATTAATAATATTTTCTTACCGATGTTAGATAATCGAGTCATTTAACGTATAATTGATCGGTCATTATATGCAACAAAAAATATCCTTTCTGCGTTTCATAATGACTGTATTATACAAATAATTCAAATTCTTGAAAGTTGACAATATTAAAACTATTAATTATGATAAATATTATTATAATAATATATTGTGTAGGTCAATAATATTAGTAATTAGTCTTATTCGCAAAAAAAGATATCAAAGGTAGCCTCATGCGTTTTTGCGCATGATTCAATGTTGAAAACAAGTTCGAAAGTTCGTTCTACAAGGAAGAAGTTTCGGCGTTTACCTGGCGAACCCACTCACCTCGAGATTATCGATAAGCTTGTTGCTTTTTCTTCTTTTTCTTTCCTTTCTTTCTTTATTCGTCTCCTCGGAATTTCAAGAGACGATGCTGCGTGATCGATAGAGAAAAGAGTTATACGACGACGAAGGTCGCAGTCTTAATGATTCGGAGAATCAACACGAGGGATGTGTCTCACGTTGTTCGTGGTGAGCATCCGCTGACACATCGAGCAATATGCAAAGCACTCATTCGTTCTTTGACTCCTCGAGCTTGTCTCGTCTCGTCTCAGAAATATGAATCGAGATACGAATTAATGCTAATTCTATTTGGAACTTTCCATTCTAAAAACAAGTTTCAATGATTACTTAAGATATTTTCTTTCTTGCTAAAAATACAAATAACTCGTCATTTTTTAATACAATTCTGTTCATCTAATTTATTTTCTTCGTTGTAAGTTACTATAAAAAAAAAAAGTACAAAGATGTCAATAATTCTGACAATTAAAAAACGAATCATAAAATCAATTTTTTGAGCTTAATCAATTATCACAATTATGTGTGAATAAATAAATTCTGTTTAGATGTAATAAACGTCAAGCGAAACATGAAAAAAAGAAAGAAAGTTAATAAAGAAAACGAAGATGTCTTTTGTCTGAAGGATACTGACCAGAAAGACAGACATACGTACGTCCTTGGACAAGACCAAGACGAAGAAGAAGAAGAAGAAGAAGAAGTCGTATCGTAAGCTTTTATTGCGAAGAGTTAGGTGGAAAATTTGCCAGGACATTGAACGTCAAGCTTAGTAGTACAAACACACGGTGTCTGTTCCTTTAGCACGTAAAGCTAAGCTTGATAACCGAGATGTCCCCCCAATCAACGAAATGTTCCGTGAATCTTCGTCTAAGAAGGAAAGAGGAACGGTAGGTAGTAGTTGCCTTAGCGATAACTCGGTGCCGTTTCGTATACTGAGGTCATCCATGTTTCCCAGCAGCAGTAACAGCAGCAACAGCAGCAGCAGCAAAAGCAGAAGCAGCAGCTACCAGCTAGTTTCTTTTTTTTCTCCACCCCGAAACGTCACCGGTGATATTTATGGCGAGCCATAGAAGAGAGTGGAAGCAGGGCCCGAGCGTAATTCTGTCAGCGTCACGCTCTCGGCCTCGAAGAGAAGCCTGGTAGGAGGAGAAGTGAATACAGAGAAAGAGAGAGAGAGAGAGAGAGAGAGAGAGAGAGAGAGAGAGAGGGGTGTCTGAGGAAGAAACTAGCAGAGAGGGTAAGAAGTCCCGGATGAAGGAGAAGGAGAGAAGAAAAAAGTCACTGGAACGTTTCCAGCAATGGCCCGGTGTGCACAAGCGAATAAGAGGGCGCCTCGTGGTAAGACGCCGTAATGGCGACCCCTGACATCACCAGTCAAGGTTATTGTCCATTGAGGTAACGCGGTAGCGTTAACCTCGCAAATTTACGCACGGCCCTCTCCTACCGACTCGCCTTTTATTATCTTCTCCGTGGTGAAACTCGACGACACTGGTTATGGTAGCCGATCGTCAATCTTACCTCGTTTTAGGTGTTAACGTCTTAAAGATACTTTTAATATGTTTTGAATAATGCATTGCTGTCTTCGATGTGTTACTTTCAAAGCATTATAGTTGACTGGAGACTCTAACAATTATTGCATATAATTTCAAATGACGATCATTCGGAAGTTAAGTAAAGATTGTTGCGTATAGTCCACAATTACCTATCTATTGTTACTTTTTATTTGTTTGTTTGTTTGTTTGGCCAGAAATATTTGAGATACTCGTGAAAAGTGGAAACTAAGTAGCAAGCTTAGAAAGGCGTGCCAGCGAAACGAACGCGATCAAAGTTTAGCAAAGTTACCGACGACAGGAACCAGTCAGAAGCTACCCACCCACGTTAGCAATCCGCACCACTACCGGTTCTACAGCTGCACTCGCATCGGGTCAAGTATCTTGTACAGTTACTTTCCGCTACACATCTTTTTCTTCTTCGTCTTCGAGTTTGCTCTGCACGACTTCTAATTCACAATCTATTAGATATTCAAATAAAATTCTTATTAATATATGCAAACAAATTCACGCAAAAAATACAAATAAGATTGATAATAATAATTTTTTTCGTATTTAAATGAAACATTTATCTATTAACGATTTGAAACTTTAAACTTTGAGTCATTTCTTTTTGTACGTTTGTTAGCACAGTATTATAAAGAGACGGCAAAATAATCGTCAGAGGGACAATTTCAAGACAGTTCAGCGATAGGGTGTATCACTACGTATTCTTCGTTCCTTTCCTCGCTGAACTTTTACTGACTCGATGAAGCTTCCACTTCGAGGAGGTCCAAGAAGTCAAGAGATTTATTGCTCCCCTCTTATAATAGGTACAAAACCAACTTACTCATCGTGGGTGGCTTAACTGAGAAAAACGATGACGGCGTCTCTAGCGAGTTTTGCGTTCAAACCAAACTTTTCGATTACGATTATATTTGAACCTTCGACAAATTCTCCTAACCAACCGAGAGATCGATATTTTTTTAACGACACGAGAAAAAAAGTGGGCAGTAGAGAGTCAGGTTAGCTGAGAGGGGCTAGCAAAATAAAGAAAAATAAATCATATTAGTAAGCCAATCGTAATATATATATCTGAGAATCCTATCAATAGTACAATCTCCTATTTCTAATGTTTATATCGGAGAAAGTATCGAAAGAGAGGAGCAGGAAAGCTTATCGCGAAGAAAATATCGTAAAACATTTTATAAAGGGTATAAAGACGGAAAGAGTAGAACAAAACCGTGTGTCTCTAGACGTGTAGTGTTTAAGCGATATATTTGCACGTACATATATAAAAAACATATATACTTAGTGCTGAAGAAAAAGTATATAACATAGGTGTTTTTACATGTACACATCTACTTACCACTTACAACTACCAATCACGGACACTCTTGTCCTTCGCACGATTTCTTTAGCCTTGCTATATCTCGATCGACCTTTTATCAGGCAAGAGCCAGTGCAACATTGTGAGTGGCCACTCGCAGTGATTCGCAAAAATGTATCGAAAGACGTTAAGGGTGAGGTAAATTTATGGGAAGAAATGCTACGAGAGATCGATCGATCGAACATTTGAAAACGTTTCCTTTTCTTATGCAACTTTGCGAATACTTTTGTAGACGAAAAATTGTAAAACCGGGAAAATCGACTTGCGATATTTACGATCATTGCATTTACGTGAGTGTAGTTGTGCGTACAGCACGGAAGTTTAATGCAAGGAGGCCGCCAGGAACGATGATAAACTCTGGTAGCTTAATGAGCGATTTGTATCGATGTTTCCAGCCGATGTTTCCAGCCAACAGAAATCGACTCGATCGAAATTTATTTCTGCTGCGTTCACCGTCAACGATATCATCGGCTAAACAATAGTTAACGGCCCGATAAACGTTATGAATTTGACGAGTTAGACTTGTAACTCTAAATTATATCGCAAAAGGTTCGACGATATTTAGAACAAACGAGACGCGTCAGCCGCGAATAATGAATGATCCGTTTAATAAATAAATCGTTTCAAATAAATACTTTCCTATCTGTTTCTGTCGATAACAGGGACAAAATAGGATCTATCGACGAGTACGAATAAATTCGAATAAATCCGATATATTAACGAGGAGTATGGGCGGGTTAACAAGTAGGTGTAGGTGTACACAGGTATGTTCAGAGGACACATTCGAACAAGTAGAAGCTTGAATCGAAGTAAAGAAGAAATATCGAAGGAAAGGAAAGGAAAGGAAAGGAAAGGAAGAGGTAGGGTGAAGAGTTAGTGGCGAGGGAGCCGCGACGAGGGGGAGGAAGGAACGTCCGCGCCTCTGGCTTGGCTGGGTTATACGATATCATAAAAGGAATCACGTGAGAGCGAACGGATGGACGTAGTACGTACGGACCGATCAGGTTTAGGCAGCTGTCTGCAACCACGTCACTCAAGTTCACTGTCGGGTTCGCGGTGGAATGAATGCCTTTCATTATAAGCCTTATCTTCGGCCCGATCTCTCAACCCTTTCTACCTCCTTCGAATTGCTCTCTTTTCTCCCTTTCTCATCGCTTCTTCTCCTTCCCTATCCTTTATTTTTCTATTTCTTCTTTATCGTTCGTTCTTTACTCTCTTCGAGAAAACAAAGCTCGCGGAATAGAAAAGCGTAAATAGACCCGGTACAGGGTCTACTACAAACACCTAATCCGATGATATTCATCAGGATTGCGACAGGATCCGAGCTGGAATGTTATTGGGTTGCTTTGAAAAATAACAATAAAAATAAAAATAAATTTAATTTAGTGTAGACTCGTAAGTTAACAATGATAATGGTCAGACCCAAGTTTCGTAATATTGAGAGGGACGAAAATGTTCGAGATAATGTACCGATTTCTAAGTTGGATGCTGAGAGATTAAGAAAATAGAGGAAAGTAAGACGTACGGTGAGCGTTAAGATAAAAATTACGAGAAGGAAAAAAAAAAGAAAGAGTGTCTTATGGGGAGAAAGGGAAAAGAGAGAGAAAGAGAGTTGTGCGGCAGTGCGAGAGACGTATGGTGATTATACACTCTTCGATCAGCTCCGATCGAGCGCACGATCGATCGAGAGGAAAGATTGGAATCACGCCGATGCGTGTTAAACACGTTACATGCATGTTGTGTAGTCGGACGTGGAAGCAGATTTATGTGGAAGTCATGCGATCGCGAGTGTTTTACGCGATCTTAATTCTGGCCGCACGGTTCACCACACGGTGGCCCGAATGAAACGTGGCTTTTCTTTTTTCTCTTTTCTTATTTTATACCTAGGTACATTCTACTCGTATCTATAAAGTAACCAATGTTTTACTTTCCATCGATAATTCGAATCTACAATTTCGTACATCTCGTAGATTTTTATTCCTAATTTAAATATTCTTTGGTAATCTTTAAAGTTATTTATTATTGTGTTCATTGAAAGAAATGATCAAATTATAGCCATTTATTCGTTGAGTCAGTATTTCAGATTAATCATCCGTGACTAAGGCAGTATCAAATTGGCATGATAATCAACGACGCGTTAAATAAATGTTCAGAATTTATAATAAAATATAATAATGAATATGTAATCTTCACAAGTATATAAACTTATGAAATTATTAATCAACGAGATTAATTGTACATCAGTTCTATATTAGCATTCACAATAATTTAGTTAAAAAATATACATGATTTTAGAAAAGTTGTATCTCATAGAAGGAAGATTCGCGATTGACGTGTTCAGAATAAAACTGAGGTCATACCGATAGAGAGAATCGTTCGAACTGTTACTATCCTGTGTTTGAAAGGCGAGAGAACCGCATAGAACCTTCTTTTCCCCGTCTAAACGTCCCGATTTAGGTAAATGCGCTCTTTCTGGGTCGACGGCCAACATCGACGGACAAACTCGACGGCCAACATCGACTGACGCCAGTCACGACTACCGACGCGCGTCAAACATCGACGTTTCGACATTGGCAGGCGCCTTCCTTCCACCCAAGGCGATCTTTCCTCTCTATGCAAACGTCTGCATTTTAGACATTCAGACTGATCATTAAATAGTTGAAAGTTCCTCGAGCAAGCTGGACGTATTACCAAGAGTATAGAGTTCCTTTGCTTTCATCGATCTACTTTTACCTAAACTCGAATAAAAGACCTTACTTTAGGCATAGAGTATAGGTAAAAATTTGCATATACTGTTCTGTACCTACGAGGATCACTCAATTTCAAATTGGAAGAAAAAGGAATGAAGTTAGACACCCAATAATCTCTGTGGAAAAAAGGTTTTGTCTTTCTAAACAACCATTTAATTTTTCATATTCTCAAATATAAACTAAAGTTTCAGATAATATGCGTCTTGATATATTAGCCTTGTATAAAAAGTTGCAAGAAAAAGATAAAAAGAAGTTAGTCAACTATTTCTTGCTGATGGAAAGCAAGTTCTATGATTTCACTTCTTGTGACATAAAAAGAATGGTATATCAACTCACCATTAAAAATAATAAAATGCAATGATGTTATATATAAATACTTGGTAAACATCTTGTAAGAAAAAGTATAATATGTAGTATGTGACTTATATTATTAATGAATTTTCTTAAGTGTGCACATTACCACCATGACTAATAAGAATACCTGAAATTATTTTCGTAACAAGTAATAATATTTTATAAATCAGATTTTAAATATTACAACCTCTTTATCTATTAAAGGAATAGGTATGTAACTCTATCGAACTTATCTTTGAAATTGATTGCTCGCCGAGACAGAACAGTAGATAGACAGAGAGAGAGAGAGAGAGAGAGAGAGAAAGAGCAAGAAAGAAGGAGCTTAATCGTAATGGTAAGCTATCTGTGTCTCGAGCAAAGATTGATAGCTCGTTCGACGAAAGGGTAATTCCTGAAAGTGTGCACGCACATATGAGTGAGCGCAGTAAGAAGCAACGTATCTTGGTACACTCTCTGCTCGTTAAAGAAGGTTAATCGTACTTAACCATAAGCCTTAGTAACCGTACTCCTGCTCGGTAGGCGTGTTGCGCCAAATTTGCATGTTAATTTATTCCGCGATCCATGGCCTAGCCAGTGCCACGAGTCGGTGGTTAACCACTTCGATCTTCGTCCCTACCTTTTCTTTTTCTTATCAACGATATACCGTTGGATCTCACTTCTCCGAACGGAAACTCGTCATATTCGAACTACCAGTATGCTCGTTTAACGATCAGTGCGTTATCGTGTACAGGTAACATATAGAGTCAAAGATTCCGATCAACGGGAAAGCGTGTTTTCAAGTAGACAAATTTTATTTGACAATCTTTTTCAGATTAAATATGATAAAAGTCTCGATTAACCCATTTGCAACATAGATTTGAGAGGGTAAAGATTCGAATGTGGAAGGGTCTAAATGTTAAGGAAGTGACAAGTGTAAACTGTTTGTGGCCTAGACTAACATGCAAGATGCTAAAGGAACAAGGTTGAATGGGCGGCAGTGATGCGTAGGATATTCTTTTTCAAACTAGTTGATCTCAAATTGTAATAAACATAATTCAAATAAAAAACAAAGGAAAACAATGGACTGCATAGAACTATAAGTGCATGGGTGTTTGTGTGCGCGTTGAAACAACTCGCATCGCTGACTCGCGGTCTTCGTCGAGGGCAAAAGCAATTGGTTTCGTTGTATTTCTTACGGCCCCGTCACTCCGAGAGCAATTGACTTTGATCCGACCGTGCGCGCGTAACATTGAACGCAATTACGGTCAATTTACAATGCCCTCCCTGTCGTTCCTCGTAATCGGCCGTAGGTGGGATAGGGCCGCGTATCGATTGCTTTGGGATTCCAGAGAGCTCGATATATACGAACGCGGCCAATTAACGAAGTGGCACGCGAGACTAGCGTGGGTGTGCTACCATCGCAAAGCAGGTTATTTTAGTGTCGAACGAGCATAGACGATCGATCGATCGATCGATCGGCCAATCGATCAAACCAATACGATCGATTTCGTTTATGCGTATAACTATTTCTACAAGCGCACCATTAACCTTTCTCTCTTACAATTAATTAAACTCCAATTGCATTATTATCCTGAGAGAATGACATTTACGATAAGTCGCTTTGGGGAACCTGTACAAAATTATTCTAAAGTGAGCAACACCTTTTTTTCAACAAGTTTACGCGTTCCTACCGACAAAGGAGATATCCCTAAAGGATTGCAAATGCTTTATATACATATATATATATATATTATATACATAAAGAATGAGAGAGGGAGAAGGAAGACCAGCCGATCGACGATGCACCGCGAATCCACTAGGTCCTCTTTCGTGCCCACTCACCGTTAAAGTCCGCGAATTCGAGTGGACGTGACTCTTCGTATAATATTACATCCTATTAAGGACGAAATAACTGCCGGACGAAACGCGACAGCGAACGATAAACGAAAGGGGCAGTGCCTTCGAGATGCGTGCCACCCAGCCGTCACGCGTCCGACTCACCTCGAAATAACTCGAAATAATACGACGTTTTGCAGCCTGACGAGCCCGTAAGTCCCTTCTCTCTCTCTCTCTCTCTCTCTCTCTCTGTCCTTTTCTTACCTTATCTCTTTCTTTTAGCTATACATATACATTTATTCTCCCTCCGATCGGGTATTACTCGCACGCGTCACGATAATACTACCGACGTATGTGTGTTCCTATCTACGAATGTTTGAATTTGCCTCTGATAGTTTCGTACACCGTAGGGACGCACAACGTCCAATTTACTTGCGTCGATCGACTCGATCGCTTAGGATTAGTCTTCACTAGCGTTGAGAATATCCTTGAGCGGCCATACGATTAGTATTCGCGAGCGTCGAGAGGGGTGTCGTCTCTTTATAATAGGGATCGATGATGACCGGATACGATCCCGATTATCGGTGAGCTCGGTGATAGTGGCTGAAAGCGATCGAGAAACGAGCAGTAACGCGTAAACTCTCAAAGCAATACATTTCAGCTTCGGTTTCCCACAACTATGGGAACGTATTCACGATTTTACGCGATCCGCAACATAGTACTTAATACTATGCTTGCTGTAAACCCTCGTATAACAGTTTCAGAATTATGGGAAATAAATGTATAATAAAGATATTTATCTTATTGATTTTTTCTTTCGTATTATACAAATTTGCATGAAACATTTTTATCGGAAGAAACGTGTTATACGAGAGTTATCATGCTGATGTGTTTGAAAGACGCGACTAGTTCTTGTCAACGTTAGTTCAGGTTCTTCCCAACGAATGGCGTACATCAAGGTCGTTATGCAAAATCCAATTAAACACAATTAGAGGCGAGTCCGTTTAAACGCCTTCGTGCATACATTCCTACCTACTATCTATAATGCATACCTACGTAGGAGAGAATTAGTCTATCTACGAGGCTTAGCTTCCTCCGCGGTCAATATAAATTGCATTATCGCATCGAAACTATGAGGGTACAGAAACGAATGGGAACAACATTTGCATGGAAGAGTCAGTTATTAATCATGTTAATAGTTTTTTACACGAGAACACCAATCCTTGTCACACAGACCAAGACCATTCCGTGCCGTGTCACGATATCGAACTTTGCGTGCCTCTCTAGCTGAAAATCTCTTGAATCATTTTAAACCACATATTATTTCTTTTCATACTTATAATCAAATACTAATCGTCGTCTTGAGAATAAGAGTATATCGAATGAACCCTTTTTATCGATCCAAAGTAATTCCTACCCTTCTATTTTTCTAATAAAGTAAGGATGAAATGAGGGTGGTTTTATGTTTTCAAGGTTGGAGAGAGAGAGAGAGAGAGAGAGAGAGAGAGAGAGAGAGAGAGAGAGAGAGTGGTACCAGAATAAGTTCACAGTCGAAGGAAAATTTCAACTATAAATAGCGGTGTATTCTAAACGAGGAACAAAGAGCGCATTGGATCTAAATTATGAATTTCATCAGCGGCAGTCTGCCGTTTCATTCCACGTTTTCGACTCCTTCCATCCTCCACGCACTCCCACCAGTCCTCATTCAACTCCCCCTTTCCCTTGCTTCCACCCAATCCCATCTCATCTCTTTCTCGATCTTTCCTTTCTCTCTCCTTCTATCGTTGCTTTCTTGCTTTTTCATTCTCTTTACCCTACCTTCCTTCCACCGAACGCGACTAGCTGTTGCTACTCCCTCCCTCTTTCGCAACCTTCTCTCAGCACCCCCATTCCTCCACCTCCACCACCATCTCCTTCTCCTGGCGACGTCCGCTATCCCCCGAGCGTCCTCTTTTAGCGCGGGCAAGGGAGATGAAAAGTTCTGGCGAAGACATAAAAATGCGCCGCTGCATTTCCCTTTTAAAATAACGCTTTTTCCTCCTTTTTCAGTTTATTATTATCAAGTTGTGCAGGAGGCTGCATTCCTCCTCTTTTTCCATCTACTATCTACTCGCCCTCTCTTTCACTCTTTCTTTTACATCATCCTACCCTTTCTTACCCTTTCCTACCCTTCCCTATCCTTCTTCTTCCTCCATCGACTCGACGATCTTAGCCGCAGGGTGTAAGGTGCCCTAAACCCTATCAACCCTTGTATCCTATCCTATTCTTTCTTTCTTTCTTTCTTTCTTTCTTTCTTTCTTTCTAAACTCCGTTTTCTTTCTCATTTCACGAGCGTATTCGTAACTTTGCGTTTCGGAAACTTCTCCGTTATGAAAATTAACGTTCGGTGTTTACTCAACCCTGGCGAATAGTATACGACCTCGCATTTGGATTACGATCCCCTACGTAATCACAATATTTTTACTTTCTAAAAGTATATTTTTTCAAATACTCGCCATCTAATTGGAAAGATTCTCAACATCGCCACTGTTCTTCTACCGATAAAATCAAAAACACGAATACATCGAGACAATAGACGAATACGAATGTGATACTTTAATTCAGTGATTCTTAACTCTTTTTTGAAAAGTGTTCCATGAAAGGAAATTCTTTGACAACCAGTTAAGAACCACTGCTTTAAACCATTCGAAACTTATTGATCATTCTTCACGCGTACATCGATCTTTCAATCAGTTTACACGAAGGTCGAAAAAAATACCTCAAACAATGTGTTGTAAAAAAAAAAAAAGAAACCTTCACCCGTTCAGAGAACTGTTTTCCAAATTTTATTATCAAAAAATAGCTTAAATTTTTGGATATAAAAAATCAATTTCTCTGATTATTAAACATTAAACGAGTATCAATAAATTTGACTTTCGTGATAAGAATGTTTGAAATGTCAAACGTCTATCCGAATCCTTTTCTCCAGCTTAACATCGAAGTCTCATCAGCTCGAAAAATTAATGAATAATTTTATATGGCTACTTTACAATTCCGATCAAGTTCTCGAGGTGGGAGGGGAAAAAAAAGAAAAGTAGATAAATTAATTATACACGTTAACGAGTAACTCGCGTTTGATCGCAAGTTTCTCGCTTATCGTTTGCTTCTTGGCGAACGAAAAAAAAAAAAAAAATAAAAATAAAAAAGAATTAAACTTTCCGTAGCAATATCCGAATAACGGGAGCTAAAATGAGTGCTTTAAAATGTTACGGAAGGGGATGGCAGTGGTGGGGATGACGAGAAGAAGTAGAAGAAGAAGGAAAAAAGGGTAAGCAGAGAGATGGGGGAATTGGAAAAGAAAAGAATGATATCCTTGCGTTGTTAATGTTGAACAATCCGGTCTCTCTCACTCTTTGAATAAAATATGAAAAATAACAGAGATATCCAAAATAAAAATGGCATCCACGCTGGGTAAGCAGCAACTCGGTGAAGCGTAATAATCATTCGGTTTTCTCTAAAGAGCCAATACAGTGAATCAATATTATTTCCTTCGTTACGAGTCTTTTGCTTGCTTCATCTGAAAAGAAGAAGAAGAAGAAGAAAGAAAAAAAAAACAGAAGAATACGATAACGCGACGACATAACCGAATCCACACGAAGCTCAATCGTTGAACGTGTCTCGATCTCAACGGGGCATCATTTTTGCCCGAAAAAAGATTTCTTCGATTCTCATCTGTTAGAAAGCACGCACGCGCACACCTTCGCGAGATTCTTACCGGGCAAGTTTATAACACCGAATCATCATGAATCATCGTGGATCCAAAGAGAGAGTGAGTGAGAGAATAAGAGGGGCAGGAGGAGAAGGTGGGGAGAATAAAATAGCGAAAGAGAACGAAAGATGAAAAGAGAAACGTGAAAAAATAAAAAGAGAACGACAGCAAGAAAAGATTTTTCGGGCAGAAACGCGGTAAGATATCTCGTTCGGCTTTCCAATAAATAACGAGATAATCTCCACTGAAATCGAGGGAGTTATGTCCGCCATAAAGATTGACCTACGTTATAGACATGTGTGTAAGCGAGTATAAGAGACCTATGTGTGCGTTGGTGTGAGAGAGAAATGTGTGTATAGGTAAGTAGAGGTAGGAATCACGTTTACACGAGAAAGGAAAAAAGTATAAGGAGGCCTTACCAACACCGTCAAACGTATGATTTACCGATGATTATCGGAACATTCCTGATTTCCTCGGTCTGACGATGCAAGAACTTGCTGAGAGAAAGAAAGACAGAGAGATATTATACTAAGAGTGAGAAAAAGAAGGAAACATAGAAAGAGACAAGAGCACGTCGGTGAGATACAAATGAAACAGAAGGAACCCCGCGTTCTTGTTTTATTCTTTTTTTTTTTTTTTTTGTTATTTTGTAGGGAAAAAAACAGGTTGAAATGTGACGTCGTTACGGTACGAGAAGCAGGTAAATTTAAAAAAAAAAAAGTGTGTGAGACAGGATCGTCGTCATCGTCGTCGTTGTCGTTCGTAGTCATCGGATCAAAAACTTTCATACCGTGTGTCCGTGCAATTTAAACTCTTTCCGTAGAATTTTTCCCTTTACCTTTGACGCGAATTTTAAATTATTAGTCAAGAGAACAAGCGCGATATATTGTAAATTTACGACGGGATTGGTGGTGCGTCAATTTTATCGAAACTAACAAGGTAGTTAAGATTAATCGTTTTAAATATGAAAACGAAGATGTTGCCAAACGATTTGTATTATCTTTGCGAAAATTTTCCTAACATTTCAAAAGGAATCTATTAGTGATTTCAATATTAGTCGTAGCTATTAATTAAGTACCTAAAGTTATCAAAAATATGTAAATGATTACCGACGACAACGTCTGATTCTCATATAATTAGATTATCTTTACGAAATGATAAAATGTATCTCAAAAACTGACACGACTTTATACGATAATTATATCCATTGAATAAGAAATTTTGTCTAAAATAGAAAATTACCGCGAGACAGATTATATCCGAGTTTAATCCTACTAAACTACATACCTTACAAGCAGACGTTTAACTTTATTAATAATTAACCGGTACAAACTTATCCTGGCTATCTGCTGCACATTTGATCGCATTTATCTTCGCTTTCCATTTGATTTAATTCCTATCAATCTGACTCTGAGATTCGACCGAGAACTCGAGTAAGTATTACGAATTAAGATTCAACTTTTCTTTCACTTGTAACATTTCCAGACCTTTGACATAAACCACGAGAGAAAAAAAATTATCCTTTCATCGTTCAATCACCAATATCCTGGAAAATTTTATCACAAATTTCCTACGAAATGTTCATTCAGCATCTTAAAAATACGTTCAAATCTTTAAACTAAAAACTAGGTGACTCTAATGAAAGAGAAAGGATAGGTGAAGGAAGGTTCATCTAACGCATAGAATCGGTAATTGAAATTTCTATTCTGAGAGGACTGGGCAGAAAGTTTTTCAAACAGCGTAAACACGCCAGAACGGGAGTTCATGGTGATTAATGGATCGCGCACTCGTCCCTGCTACGACGACAACGATCAGCGATGGGTGGGTGTTTTAAAAACAAAGGAGTGACTCGGCTTCCGTCACCAACCATTATGGCCTTCAAAACCACGAACATTCCCTTGCTGCATCGTTCGACTTTTTTGCGCGAGAACATAAAATTATCTATTTTATAAATTT
Source organism: Polistes dominula (assembly GCF_001465965.1). Next base: position 934,010 of record NW_015149021.1, on the reverse strand, counting down.
ATAATAAAAACTAATAGTGATGACACATGCATATTACGAGTGTATCAAATAAATAATTTAAATTACCATATTAAATGCAAAAGAACAAAGAAGGTACTCCGGTTTTGTCAGTGACGCGGCCTTGACTAACATGATGGTCGTGTGACGGGAACGAGAAAACGTTTGTGGAGGGCCGTATGGTCTCCTATTTATAGTCTTTGGCTCCAGCAAAAACTCGAACGTCGTCATCGTCGTTGTAGTTGTCGTGGTTGACGACGGGAACTCGCGAGAAGTGGACCTCGAACGGTGCGAGGATGACTCGAAGAAAGAATGAGGGACTGAGAGATTCGAAGCGACGAGAAAAGAGGAAAGAAAGACGTTGTCTATCAAACGTCGCGAGCATCCAACTCGTCTGTCTCGAACGAAGACGTCTCCATCAACCGTCAGGAAAGATCGAGCAGCAGTCGTGTCAGTTTCTTTTCTTTTCTTTTCTTTTCTTTTCTTTTCTTTCTCTTAACCACCTCCATCCTATCCCTCCCTCCTCTCATTTTTATTACCACCCCAGGAACGTAGCTACGACCGGCGCCTGTCAGCTTTACTGCTACGGCATGTAGTTAAGCAAAATGGCATTAAGTTTCGGAAGCTACGGTTACGAGCCTGTTTCCTTTCTTCAACTCGACAAACCAAACGAGAGTTAAAGCAATTCTTGAGATACTAAGAACGCACAAATAACTCTTTCTTAATATTCTCGATGACATTGGCCTGGCTAAGAGAATGATTTTTCACTGATATTATTTCAATTGATTTTTACCTTTTTTACTTTTTCCTTTTTACAATAGAATAAACGTAAAAACATTGGAGACACGGAGTATATAATTTACAGTAGACGAGCACGTTCGTCCCGATTTACTTCTACCTCGTTCCGCTTTAATTCCTAATCCCAATAACCGTGTGCTGATAACGCTGATATACATCGTTTTAAGACGCTACACTCGCGTATTATTATCGCTCTACGAGTAATCCCAAGCTCTTCCATCGTCCGAAGCGTATATTTCAACGCTCATCGTGGTATTTACACATTATAATCCGATAGTTGCAACGCGATTAACATTTCAAATAACGCAGATATGGATCCTCGTCCACGAATTCGTTTACACGTTCTACTCAAGTATATCTTTGAGGGTATATGTTCAACATTATCAAATCTAAACGACAATAAAATAAAAATCGATAGTCAAAAACTGATCGTCCACAATTTTAATCAAACTTACCAAAAATGATATTAAAGTCAAATACCTAGGTGTTACACATTACAACTCGTACGTTTAAAATTATCCAACATGCTCTAGTTTGATTAAAAAAATAAATAAAAAATAATATTACCTCATACACGTTTCTATGTATATATATATATATATATATATAAACATAATATACACACCTATCGAAGACTTTGCCATCCATAGCATATCTGTAGAAACCGAAAATATATATCGAAAGTTGGAGCGATTGGAAGGCTCGAGACGGTAAATATACGACTCGTAGGTTCCCTTACGGACGTTAAACGGACGAGAAGAAATCTTAGGTCGTAACGCGATCGCTCTCCGACGTTCTCTTTCTCTCTTCCCCACTTGGAACCTTCTCCTGGTGCTGTTGGAGCGACGAGAACCGTTTTAACGTCGTTGGTCGAGCGTAAATCTTTTGCACGTAGCGAAATGCTTTTCGAACCGCGATAGGACAACCCTGCCTTCTCCTCATCTCCTTCTAACTCTCATACATACACAGACAAGTCAGAGACATACATAGAGAAACATACACGCGTATACATTTATGACATTTTTTTCCTCTCTCTTTCTCCTTCTATCTTTTTCTATTTCCCTCTTCTTTCATTCTCATCTTGACGTTAGTTACGAGTGAACGCTTTTGCGAGAAAACGGTCCGATAAACCGCACAGATAAGAGCGATGGAACTAGGCGCGCGCAAGTACTGTGGGCCCAGAGAAAGAGAGGAAATAAAGTCGAAGTAACACAGAGAAAAAGAGAAAGAGAGGATGATATACCCCGCGCGCGCGACACGGAGGTTCAACGTATGATTATCCATTCCCTCGGGAACACCGGTGTGCTACGACGAGAACGTGCGAGGCAGGAACAGTTATTAGTCGACTATACTCCCACCTCTTCTCTTTCATCCCTCCTCTTCTCGATGTTCCCTCTCTCTCTCTCTCTCTCTCTCTCTCTCTCTCTCTCTCTCTCTATTTCTCTTTACACACTTGCACACGTATACATATTTATACACATACACCCTTGTTCCCTTTCTACCGGAGCCGTTGTCGTTTTATCTTCGTGCTCAATTAGCAAATATCATTCCGTAATGCAACGTGACGCGACCCTCCTCCTTCTAAAAGTGTGTGCAACTGCATCGGCATCGAGAGAAAAAACAAGGAAGAAGAAGAAAACGGGTTAACTCGACGGAAGAACGAAGAGAGGGAGAGAGAGAAAGAAAGCAAAAGGGAGAACTCGGTTCAGCTTTTTTATTGACCCTCTAAAAGCCAAGCATATAATGCGAAGCGACATACGTAATAATTATTGTCGTTCGCGTTTGCTACCGATCAACGATATATCGTTTTTCTACCCACCCCTCCCTCCCTCCCTCCCTCCCTCCATTCCTCTCTCCCTTCCCTATATGTTTATTTCTTTTATTCTACTTTCTTTGTTCCTTTCCGGAAACGACATCGATCGGTAGTTTTCAGCCTGGACGAGCGTGTAAGTGCATCAAAAGAAAGCACGTAGAAAGAAAGCTTCTGAAAACTTTCGAGATATCGTATCTTGGACGTAACCGAGTAGCCCATAAATCCTTTGGATAAACGATTAATTAATTATGCGCGACAACCATACCTAACTACGATGCTTCTTCCTTCGATCGGCATCAACTCCAGGCCCGATCACCATGCACAGCTGGTTTTAATAAATATCTTATCTCTTCGTTATCGTTCTTTTAACAACATGCCAAACAAAAAAAACAACAGAAGACAGAAAGATAGTCAGACCAGGAGTTGTTCTAATTGTAAATTATAGGACCTGCAGGGCTTTCTGAATTTTTTCAACGTTTATTTGTTAACATCCTTCACGTGTTGATCTAAAAAATCCACAAGGGAGGATTTAATTTTATACGAAATCGAAAGATTTGATTTATCGTTGCATACAGGAGGGCATTTTTATTTTTTCATGTTTCAAATATCTTTCATTATTATAATGTAAATGAAGTCGTAATGATTTTTCACGAAAGCTTCCTTTCTAAACGTCGTACCTTTCTCCGGAGCGTTTCGAATTTGCGATCATGCCGATTTTGCGACTAGAAAGGGATTGCTCTTACTTGGCGGAAGTGGTCTTACTGAGAAGGTCGAAGATCGCTCGACGAACACTTCCATGACAAATCGCGCGATCGACAGGATGAACGCGTGTTGGCGGTGCATCAAAGGAAACTTCTCCTCGAGTTCGACCCGGACAATATGCTTTATCGAATGACCGTCTGCGAAACGTTATTGGAGTCGATACAAGCAACGAGTTTACAAGATATATATACTATACTATTCGGAAACATTACAACAATCATCATTTCCCTTAACGATCAATTTATTCGTTTAAAAGAAAAAATAAATACAGAAAATGTGAATTCATTTGAATGTTCTTTACTTTTCTAACCGATTTAAGCTTATCATACCGATCTACATCTTTTAAGATAACAGAATAACTGTAACGATCATGATTGATTATTTTACCTATATAAAAATAACATAAAATTCAACAAAATAAAAATCATTGAGGTTTATTTTCTTATACAGGTCACACTTAGGTACCATCATAAAGCATCCATTGTCCAGTCACGTTCCTTCTTTGAAAATTCGGGTTGGAGACGATCTCGAAGCCGATTCACGTTCGACGACGATTCTAAATCTCATCGATCGAAAGTTTCGAAAAACATCCAGAGATACTAAAGATTCTGACTCCGAGTATCTGAGAAAAGTAACGAATTGGATTGCGAAATAAAAAAAGAAAAAGAAAAGGAAAAAAAGGAACGATCAGTTGGCAGTACACACGGTGGTCAGTCAGCTCGATGTCAGGCCGCTAATTGGCAGCCGTGTCGCATAGTAGCAAACTCAAAGAAGAATAAGAAGAAGAAGAAGAAGAAGAAGCAGCAGAAGAGGAAGCCGGTTTTGCGTAGTCGTCTCATCCTCCTCGCGTAATTCGTAAGCGATTCTTGCCCCTTTCTACCCTTCTTCTTCTTCTTCTGCTTCTGCTTCTGCTTCTTCTTCATCCTCTTCAACACAGGAGCAACAGATCTAACACGTCCTACGCCAATGCGTAGCCGCAACACCTCTTTCGACTTGGTTTCCCTTCGTGGTGCGCGTTTATGCGTCACGCGTGGGCGAGTTAAAAGGGGAACGAGGGGAAAAGGCGGGACGAAAGAGACACGAGGTATCCACTCGCATAACTACGCGTACCTTAGACACACGCTCGACCACCGTTAGTTTGTGTTGGACACCGAGACACCCTGGGTGGTCTTTTACTTCTTCCCTTTTTTCCTTCCCAACCCCTCACCCTTTCTTCATCCTCTTTTTTTCTTCTTTTATTTCGTTCTCTTTCGTTCATCCCTAAACCGTAACATCATCAGTGTTCTATCTATCTTATTTTCAAAGAGTACTAAATTTTATATCAAAATATCTGTCTACTAATATATGTTTCCAATCTTCTGGATATTATTTTTAAACATATAGAAATATATACGTGTTAACCCACATACGAGTATTAGATTAATTATTACCTAAGTTAAAATGAAATAAAAATTGCAAGAATTAAAACGGATTGACCTAGATAAAAAGGTTCGTGTAATCTGAACGAGACATCATATTCAAAATAATCCAATCAGCAATTTTGAGTAATCTCAATAATTCCGAATTGATATATAAAAATAGAAAAAAGCTTGTTTGAAATATTCATCGTATTCGAAACTTGTATAAAATAATACAGTTTTTTCTAAGACAATATCAATAAAATGGGAGAAACATAGGATGCAGGAAGGTGACGATAATCTATCCGGTTTGTAGATCGTGCGAGAATATTCGTAGGTAGGAGAGTAGGATGAAGACGGCGTTTGCGAACAGGAGGTAGAAGGGTGGAGAGGAAGAGAAAGGACGGGACAGCAACAGTAGCAACACCAGCACCAGTACCAGCACTAGCAACAGCAGCAATAGCAGCAGAGCGGGTGGACGTGGCCCGCTATCTGCACCGTTCCTGACACCTGACGGATAGCCTAGCGTCGGCAACGCGGGATATTAATTTGGTAATTTATGAGGCCCGATTAGGCAACGCTATCTGTCGAGCTAATGCGCGAACCGTTGGCAGGTCATCGCCAAAGGGTCCTGTGTTTCCTGCCGCCAGAGGACCTCGTTCAACAGGAATCTCCAACAAATAATAATGCTATTCAACCATTGAAATTTCTCTCTCACATCGGCTATGCTTTTCCAATCTACAAACGACTCTATTTTTGAAGTTAATATATATGTATTGATTGTATAATGTTTTTTTTATCTTTAAAAAGTATAGAATCAAAGTTAATATCCTTGAGAGATTAGGAATGAAAAGAATCTTTCTTCGAACCGGTCAACCTAATAAATTTATATGGTGTCGAGAATAAAAGTAAAAAAAAAAAGAGAAGTGAAGAGAAGGAAAAGGAAAGAAGAAGTAGGCACGTATTTAAAGGGATAATGGGTCTCACGAAATAGCAGACAGCTCCATTCGCAATACATTATCGTTCGCATATTCGCGGGTGTGCAAGGAAATGGCATATTTTGTGACAGCTCTGATCGACGACTCCTCGGTGACGCAGCTTCGAGGAAATACAGAAGGAGGAGGAGGAGGGTTGAAGAGGAAGAGACGAAGGCTTCTACCTTCAGCCCCGATCGACCCACCTAAGCCGCGTTACTTCTGACGTGTGATAGATGGATGCACAATGGAAGAACACGCGCTTGCTGTGACGTGGTCGGTCGTGCGCGCGCGAACCCACCTTCACACATGCTCCTCGTCCTAGTCGTTTGCCTGTTACATACCGTGTCACACGCAGAATACGTGTGCGTCAACGTAGTATTAGTATTTAACGTAGGTGGATGAGGATGAATGGCTCTCGTCAAACGGAAGGGACCGCCCGCCGCTTCGCGCCATAATACTCGTCCGCGTAAGAGGCATAGTAGGTCGGCTTATTGATGACCACTCGGCTACTTACCTACGAGAGAACATGCTATTTACCGGTTTAAGAGACCTCTTCTCCTATTTGCAATCCGTTACCTCCAAAACTGAAGCTATCGCGACGATCGCTACTTTACGACAGCAAGAAAAAGAACCGCTAGATTACTTGCTTAGCAATCTTTCAATCCATCCGATCAAATTTAATATTCAAAATTGGTAATAGTCATTTAAACGATAAACTACAATTCTAAGAAATGTTCAATGCAAAATGCAATGAGATATATTCTTTTATATTCTCAAGTATTTCGATCAAGTTTATAGGTACGTCTTATTTTTATCAAAAGTAATTTATACTTCAAGTGAAATCAAATAATATATTTGAATTATAATTTACGATTATTTTACATCCGTTAGAAATCTCGTAGATGAATTTTTCTTTTTCTTAATACTTTGAAAGAAAATAATCTAGTACGTTCCAGTTTTATCATTACGAAATCGAATTAGATAGATACCTGGCAACGTCTTGGAGGTACCATTCAAGCAATTAACTTTATTTCTTCATGGAATGTTAAAAGTATCCATTCCAAGTAATTTCAACGAGCCGTAAGTGTACGCGCGTTAAATCGCATCGTGATTGCCGAGCTCGGTTGGTATTCTAACACGAAAATAACGCGTCCTTCGTTGAGGAGCGTCAGTATAATTTTGTAGTCAGTAAGATGATTGATTATTATTACGGTTTGAATTGACTCTCTTGGATAGAATGAATGCACAGTACGCCTTACCGCAATGCTTCCAAACGAGTTGCCTCTGTTAATCGCGGAAGTAGTCACTTTCACAGAAACTGATAAATAATGCGAACTTGATACGTAAAGGTAAACATCTTCTTTAATAGATTCGATCCTAAGAGTATATAGCATGCGTTGATTGGAAAGTAATTAACTTCCTTAAGATTCAGGGAATCTCTCGATCCATCATTAGCATCTTATCTCTTCTATATCCCAAGATATAAACTTCATTATTATACTAATTGACGAATAAAGTCTACTGTATGACCGACATTGAACATTTTTCTTCATCCGAGCGAAAAAAAGCCTCAATTGCAAGAGTCAATGCGCACTTATGAAAAAACATGCATGCGCAGAGCAAAAAAAAGAAGATCGGAGGCTTTTTCATCCGACGAATAAAAATCGCAACTATATCAAGGTTTATTCTGTTTTAATTCTCTTCTCGTAGCGAAGACCGAATATGGGGGAGAGGGGAGGACGGATGGGAGAGTGGCAGAGGGTCATGGAATGGCATGCCGTGGTGCAACGCGTTTCAATTTAGCTTCTACATTGAATCGCGTAGCCATGTCATTCTTCGCGCGCTCTGAGCGGATATCGTCGCTGACGGCTGTAGGAAAAAAAGCGGAAATCGTTGGATCGATGAGGAAGACAATGATCGAGGGAGTAAACAACGAAACAACGATGAAAAAAAACGATGGAGACAGAGAGAGAGAGAGAGAAAATACTTTGGACGGAGTGCTCGTAGGAACAATGGTCGCCACAAATCAACGGGATTATGCCACTATTTCACGCATGGCCATGGCCGGCATCGCATGATAAATCAAGCTGTCGTTCGGCCACAATAAACAATAACATTTGGACGGCCGGCTGGTGCGACTCTTCTACACTTAACTCGGTCATTCGCTCTCGTACTCTCTTCAACGGGGAACCATAGCACGTGTTATTTCGTCGACCTCGAACTCTCCTCTGTCCTTCTCTCTCTCTCTCTCTCTCTCTCTCTCTCTCTCTCTCTCTCTTCTCATTCGTTCATCTTGACTCTTTCGATATAAACACACATACATAGCTATTTTCATCTCTCTCGCTCGTTAATTGATTCTTGGAAAATAAATCGAACCCTAAACGAATTTTGTAAGAAAACATAATAGTTGTTTGTATTATTTATAATCATTTTTAAACGAAAAACGATATCCTTCGAGACGAAAAGTTTATTACTTCGTTTCCTTTAGAAATATCCTTTTTCCGATATGGATTTTAATTATGCAGCTGCGTTTCATTGTATTCGTAAAATAGTGTTTATAAGCGGATCGAAGATTCTTTCCAAAGAAGACGATGTGTTCCGGTTCTGTATCGGTCATAAAATCTACGCGTGCGGCTTCGAGCTTTATGGTCGCATGGGATTAGGGTTACTCGCAAAATACGTTCTGCCTTCTACGTGGATTGTATGCGTTATATCGATACATTGATTAATGTCTTATAGATCAGGATAGATATCTACCGATAATATCGAGTATTTTACGAGTAACCTAAGTATTTATTTCTATTCTCAAATGATACGAATTTTTTAAACGATATGTAATATTACTTTGAACCAAATACAGTTTATTATTAAAAACATTGAATATTAGAAGTGTTGACATTACACGTATCAAACTTAAATAAGAAAAAGTTAACGCGTAGCGTATACGATTGAAATCGAAAAGACTTGGAATGAAATTTTCAGAGGATCAGCGTAAAACGAGTCGCTGAGGAATTTGTTTGTCGAAAGTTTATCCGAAGCATCGCGAAGAGAGAACCGGTCGCGTATATGCGATCGACTCCAAGTGGTCCGGCTTAGGTATCTTGACTTCTACAACAGCTCACGAAACCACCAGCACCACCACTACCCCACTACACACCATGCCATGCCACACCGCCGACTAATTATAGCCTCCTATTTATTTTATTTACGCGTGTGCTCGCGCGGGCGTACTACTCGCGTTCGTTCGCAAGCTCGCTCGCGCATACGCACACTTAAAGTGCTGCTGCCATAAATCAAAATTCCATTTCAACGTTCTAACGAAGGATCAAATAAAACACTTTAATTGACGTTTTTACGGCGGCCGGCAGCCGAAGTCGAACTGCTGCTTACCCACCAGACTGACCCTGCCGCTGTTCACTGTTCCTACTGCCGTTCTTCTCTTACTCCTTCTTCTTTCCCTCTTTCTATCCCTTCCACCTCCCCCTCTTTATCCTCTTTACGATACGAATGATAATTCTCAAACAATCCTCGATCAATATTACTTTCGCTCGCTTTTTTTAGAGTCTTCTTTGGAATGAATTTTATGGTTGGTGGGTTAGGTTAAATCTGATCGATTCGTTGATCGGCCAATTCTTTATCGAATTTTTACGCAGGTTACTACTAATGCACTCGCGTACGATATCACACATATGCAACATTTCCGAAGACCAATTTTCCATGCATAACAATTCGTTAGTAAAGTACAACCGACATAACGCGTGTTTAACGAACAATCTAATAAATCGTATCTGTCATACCCACCGAGTACGTAATTTTATCGTGGTCTCATCCAAATGAAATTACGAAAAGGCAATAAAATGTGGCCTTCCTCCCTCCCTTTTCGATAAAATCGCTTTTGAAATAACGTAGATTTCAACCAACGAAAAAACAATTCCGCAAAATTACTGCGAGATTAGCTGCGACATTATGCCGATATCCCGCGAACGATCACGAACACACTCTGTGCGCCCAATTACGATCGCAGGATACCATCAATGAAAACTGTCCGTATCGATCGTCCAAAAGAAAGAAAGCCCGATCACACGTGTACCAAAGATTATCCGATATTTGTATTCCCTCTAGCATAATTCATCGCTTTTTATTCGTGAATTTATTCAAGATACAGATTTGTATTTTTCTACCAACAAAAACTACTACAAAGACACGTTTAAGTAGAACGAGAATAAAGAAAGATAATACAATTACGAATACGATAAAGTATTATTTTCGTTGGAAATTTTCGGATACTGCTAATTAATAACCAAGAGAGATTCTTTTGCCGTTTCTATGTCTGTTTCGTTGGTCTTTTCATTGATTGACAAAGCCAAAAATTTCCTCCGTAACCTGATCTTTTTTACAATATTTTTGTTTGGTTAATATTAGGTAATCAAGAAACTTCATAAAATGATAAATTAGTTAAAAAATAACATGAACATTGTTGATTACCTAATAAGCAAAGTTGACTAGTGTGAATCTTGTAATAATGAGAAAAAGATATAGAAAGAGATAAGCTTAAAAACGATTATAGTTAAGGATCCGCCGCCGTGTGGCTTGCCGCCGTATGCCGATTATCAGTAATTTCATGGTTTTTCGGGTGAACCGGCGTAAATATAGAGCGAGAGAGAGTAACCCTCTCTTGGCCACTTTAATATCGGCCCGCGCCGATCAATAATAATAACGAAATACGTTCGGCTCTTGTCTCGACGTCGAAGCGGTATAAACAAGGTATTATAGTAATTTTAAACCACGATTTCCTTCGACCAACTTCGCTGCACCCTTTTGCTGTGCCCCCGAAAGAGAGAACAGAAAAAGGGAGCCACCGAAGGGATCTTCCTTAGCGACGTTGCCAAAATGATCGCTAAGATCGATTCCTAAAAATCAATATGCCCGACAAAAGAATCGCGAATTAATAACCAAAGCAAAAGCAATTTTGGAAAGATCCCGTTATATCAAAATTACTACGATTAACCGTTCTTCTTTTGTCGCATAGAAGAACAAAAATGGAAGAATTTGGAATGTTGGCAAGCGTGTCGTTCGAGCTTTACGATTGGCGGCGCCAAGTGCACGTTTGATGGCTATCGAGAAGGTTGTAACTCTAAAACAGGAAGGGCAGAAGGCCCTTCTTGGAGAGAAAGAGAAGGGGGAAAAGGACGAAGGAAAAGACCTCCGAAAGAAATAAGAAAAGGGAGTAGGCGTATAGCCCAAGCAACGTTGTGCCTTCCACGCTTTTGAGATAATGATACTTCCCTCTGATCCCCGCTCCTTTAAATATAAACATACATCCTCCTTACTCTTTGCTCCTCGTCCTTGAAATGGAAAGGGCCTTCCTTTTTTCCTTCCATTCTGGACCCTATTTTGATGCCTTCTCGATTCTTGTTGCTCCGCGGTTTACGACGGTTCGCGTTACAACTGATTATTAGCCCTTTCTATCCCCACCCTTTTCTTTTTCTTCTCTCCCTCCTTCTCTCTCTCTCTCTCTCTCTTTCTCTCTCTCTCTTTGACTCGTTTCTTCTCTCCATTATTATACGTGGCCATATATGGCCATTATGCCCGGACCCCGATATACAACACAATCCGCCGTAATGCCGGCCATAAAATTAAATTAGGGTTATAACACGATTTTTCACAAAGGTACCGTGAACCGAAGCGCACATTTTCAAGAGCTCCACCTCTTCTACCAGTCTCAACCGACTAGTCCTCGTGATTCTCTTCTTTATCTACTACCTGCCTTCCGATGATACCTGCCCGATCTATCGCGATCGTTACATCAACTCTAGAAAAAGAAAAAGCTTTCAGAACGTGCCTCTCTTATTTTGTTTTCAACTACCGATCGGTGTCGAGGACGTGACACTCTTACTCGGAATCATATGCATGTGTGCATTAAAAATTAGTAATAAAATCAATCGAAAATTGGGTACGAAATTTACATTCTTCATTCTCTATAGATCATTTCTTCTTCGTCAACTCGTTTTATCTTTTTTTTTTTTTTTTTATATTTTTTTGTTCAGCGTAAATACATAGCCGGGTCAACATCGAGGCCAACGCGATACGCACTGCGGATTGCAGTAGTAGTAATGTATGGAGGAGAAACGTAACCGTAGCAAAGGCCATAGATTTCGATCATTGAATATCCTAGCTTTAAAAGTTAGTGTATTTTTCCAGATAGAAAAGTAGAAGATGGCGAAAGTCCCTACGTTTTAGTTGGGAATTCGCCAAGTTTGTATTAATTTATTATATTTGCTTGTCGCGTCTGGTTTGAATTTTTCCTTGATTGGGGCTGCACACGGTATTAATTGATAACAAAGAATAGTTACGTATTATCAATGGGATGTCTGTACATCGATCATCGAAACGAACCTCGAATTCCCTGATCCCCCCTACACCCTGCACCCTGCACCCTGTCCATGTCCACGGCAATCCTCGGTGTGTATGATCGTTCGCAAAATAAATCATGCCAACCTTTCGAAGCTAATAGCGCCTATCGAATGAAAGCGATTTGCAAATAGATTCGGATTGCGCGAATCTACGAATAAAAATATAAACGGAAAATATAAAGCACGGCAACAAAGCCGTTAACGCGCTTTAAAAAACATTCGTCATTGTATCACCGCGCTTACCCTTCCAACCCCTTTACCCAAACCCCTCAGTCAACATACAGCGACACGACGCAGCAACACAGCGAGAGTTCGAAGTTTCATAATGGAATGAGACGGGATTCGGATGGTGAACGAGGAGAGAAAGAGAGACAGAAGAAAGGATATTTTTTTATAATCGTATATTTTCGAACGCGTCCAAAAATACACGAATATCGGTGACGCCCGATTTTATTGTCACACCGGTCCACTTGCCATCCGTCAATTTAAAATAAGCATCTCCCGATTTTGGTCTATTTAGATCCCGAGAGTAAACACACATCCAGACAGTCTGAATAGTTTAAGAAATATCTATTTACCGTTCGTCCCCGTTCAACGAGGATGCACGATCGACAATGATGGAAACCGTTTAAATCTATACCTGTCTATATGTGCATCCGCACTCTTAGATTTACACAAATATACAGAAAGAGAGAAAAAGAGTGGCGTGCTTGGTCTCGCTTATTAAGGTCAACCCGCCAAAAATAATTCCAACCTAATTAAAAGCCATTTAAAGCAAGACGATTATATTAAAAAAAAAAAAAAAAAAAAAAACATAGATAAAAAAAGAATTGGACTAAAGAACACGTCTGGCAATTTGGAAAGCGTTCTCTGCATTCCTGAAGAGTATACTATTTTCTCTTTTCACTCGAACACTTCTAATAGACACAACTGTCCCGATTAATAAACCGATAAAGTGCATAAAAAACCATTGACTAGTGAAGAAAAGAAAAAAAAGGAACTAAATAAAAGTATCGTCTCATCGGTTTAGCAAGAAAAAACTCAAAGGGATGAATGAAGAGAATTTTACTGAAAAAGAGAAAAAGAGGGATTGCTAGGTGGAGGGTGAAAAGAGAATAAGGAGGGAAAAGGAAAAGGGAGAGAGAGAGAGAGAGATCGAAGTTTCGCGAAGGAGAAGGCCGCGAAGAGAATTCGAGAGGCCACAAATCACGGGATCGGTGGAACGAGTAAATCGTGGAAGGGGTGGGATAGTTGGAAGGTGGCGGAGTCAAGGGAGAACTCGGTGCCGGCGATAACAGGGAGAAGGGGAAGAAAGGAGGAAGAAGGGGGAGGAGTGGCAGCCTGCAGACGCGGGGCGCGACATGCTTTATGACGTCTGTTCATCACATCGCCCCAGTCTCATAAATTAGAAATCACCCCTTAGATAGCTAGCACCCATCTACGATGGCCTCAGAGCCGAGGCGGTATCGTGGGAGGCAGGACGATCCTCCGCTTGGTCCGATGCGCAAAGAACACGAACAAGAGGAAGAACGACAGCTATAATTTTCACCGTATGTCACAGCTATGAAGAGAAAGAGAGCGAGGAAAAAAAAAATATGTAACACGCCGATATGGAACGGGTAGATCGCAACGAATGTTAGACTTATATCGACTTACCTCTTATGATATTATGTTCATCGATTGTTCTCAAATAAGTTTTCTTAAGAAGACTACAAGTTATTTCCTTCAGGGATAATTAATTAATCTTTTAATTAAATGTTTCATTAATTTCCGATAAGTTAGTAAATCTTGTATGAAATATATTTTCAGGTTTTTTATTTCAATAARAACGTAAGGGATATATTTGCTAACACTTATGTCTAACCGGTGTCGTATTATTTTCATTTTGATCAGTCTTCTTCGAAGCGATAAGGGACGTCGATAGGTTACACGAGTATCAACTCGCGAATGACATATCGACGATTATCGAACGGGTCTCTGCCGTCATAGTCGTGTAAGTCGGTGGACGAGGGTAATGTGGGGAGAAGTGTAAGGGTGCTCCTAGTCGGTCGGTATAGACGACGTCGATTGAATCGGTGTAATGAGCTGACTGATTGGCGGTGTCTGGAGGCGTCATCGTTACACGTCTTCAAACACACTCACGCTAGTAACTAAAACCTACACAAGTAAAACCCCCATCACTGTCAATCCTGGAAAGGTCGGCGATCCAACAGCCGCGCCTTCCCTTTACCCTTATTCCTCAACTACCATCTTAACCCCCACCCCCTTCCAATCCTTCCTGCCAAAAAGAGCGACAAGTGTACCAAGCTGTCAACGTGCCAAATATGTTCTACTCTTTTCCTTTCATCGACACGGTAACAGCTCCCCATCTTTTACGACTTCTTTTTCCTTCTCTCTCTCTCTCTCTCTCTCTCTTCCTTCAGTCTTCTTATTTTTGTCTCTCTTTCTTTTCGAATTTCTCAGTAAATCTTTCTAAATGCTTCAATGACTTACAAAGAATATGCAAACATTTCGATGAGCCATTTAAACAATCGTTTCTCAAACTATAATGTATTACGTTATTTCTATTGTAACAATGTGTATACTAAATATTTCAATAAATGATTGACAATATTGAAAAAATATGTGCCTCATATTTAGACACCTTTTCTAGAATTAACAAAAATGGTATTCCAGTTCTTACCAAAAGAAGAAGAAGGAAGAAGGAAAGAAAGAAACAAGGAAGAGAAGTAACGAAGCAGTAAATGCATCGGAGAATCTCCAGAGACTGCATAATACTTTTCAGCGCGGCAGCGATCAGGCGGCACGGCACCACTGTCGGCGAAAGTTTAATTGGCTCTCGAATCCTAGCGATTAATTAATCTTTAATTGACTCTCGACTACTAATGATTCATTATCAAGGGTTTTTGTCTTTGCACAGAGTGCGACCGCTCATTGAGAAGAAAGAAAGAAAGAAAGAAAGAAAGAAAGAAAGAAAGAAAGAAAGAAGGGGAAAATAAAAAAAAAGTAAAAAGATGAGAGATCGATCTTTCTTATCCCTTTTTTGCGATTCCCTTTCGATCTTTTCAAAATGTTTTCATCGTACGTCATAATTTCCTACACTGTGGGTACCCTTAATAAAAAAAAATAATAAATCGTAATCAGGCGATTAAAAGTGCAAAATCTAATGACGAATCGAAAAGGGTTAAACCGTGGTTAGAAAAAAAATAAAGTTAAAAAAGTTCACGTATCTCGAGAACAAATGCAATGGAATTTCTGGTGTAGGGTTAGACTCTCATCCGATCGAGATGTCGATCCCCGTTCTCATAGAGTTCTCGAATGAAGCGGAGGACAAGGTTTCCTCACAACTAGAACGGCGTTAGGTTCGATCAGCAAGAATACCGCTGAAAAGCACGCGCTCGAGATACGCAGTAGCCGTTGAATAGTAGTAGTGGTAGTAGTAGTAGTAGAAGTAGTAAAAGTGGTGGTGGTAGTAGTGGTAAAAGTGGCACTGTGTATTGGTAGTGGTGGCATACTCTGGCACCTAGAGAGAAGAACGAGAGGGAAAAAGGAAGAGAAAGAGAGGGTGAGAGAGAGAGAGAGAGAGAAAGATAAAAGCAAGAGCGACGTGACGTCGACGACGGGGTGGGTTGCGCGGAAGAAGGGGTGTACGAGAGCGTGGATTCGACGTCGAGGCGAGGCTGTCCATCTCGTGGCACGTCGCGGTAGAATAGAGTCGTGGAGGAGGACGACGGGGGTAGCGGTGGTCGGGGGTGCTGGTGGAGGAGAAGGAGGAGGTGGTAAAACGGGGCCGCGGGTAGGGTGGTGGAGGAGGTGGGGTAGCTGTCGCTCGCCCGGGCAGCAGACGTCTTCTGACCCGGCCGGTGGCTCAACTCGACTCAACTAGACTCCGCTGGCAGGAGGTAGCAGTCGGAGGAACGAAGAGAAGGGTACGTTCTACGGAGTGAGAGAGGGAGAGGGAGAGAAAGAGAAAGAGAAAGAGGAAACGATAGTCGACTCGAAGGAGCGACCGAAAGAGAGAGAGAGAGAGAGAGAGAAAAAGCGAGAAGGAGGAGGTGGTGTAGGTGCATTGCTTTTCACAGGAGAAGGTGGAGGAAGTTGGGGTCGTAAGGGTGGCAGGCGTATCGATCCGGACGGAGCTTGGCTGACGGCTGACGAGGCCGTCACGCGAGACGAGTCGAGTCGAGACGAGACGGACGGACGGAGAAGCTCACCACCACTGTTACTACTACTACATAGAACCGAGAACCATCGTCACCCACACTTTTGCAACCATCCTCAGTATCAACAGTACTCTACTTATATTCTTCCTACTACTACTACTACCACTACTACTACTACTACTGCTACTACTATTACTGTCCCCCACTACTACTACTACTACTACTGAAACTGGGAAGAATGGTTGTAGTAACGCCGGCACAGTTACGACGACCACCAGCAGCACCACCCCACGAACTACTAACTTCCATCCTCCTTCTCCAGGGAGAAAGGTGGATGGACAGGCGGGTGGTGGGAAGGTGGAGGGTGCTCGAAAGATACTGCTTACTTCCCCTTCGGGTACCACCGTTCTACGAAACAGTACCTAGATTGTACGTGCACGGCCGAATAGCCTGGCCACTCTAGCGCGATACCGCGTGTAGCATAACCGTAGAATACGCGCGCATCTCTATGTTAACCTAACGTAAGCATGTGCCCATGGGTCTGTCTTTATGTATATATACTACTTTACGTGTGTACCCCCCCTATCGTATCGCTTCTCAGAGAAGGACAAGAAGGAGCAGGATGTTACAAATGCGTGTGCGTTTACGGCTTTTGGCTACGTCTTTTCTTTTGCTAGAACTATTTCCGGAAATAGAGGGTGGGAAGGTGGATTTCGTTGGATTTTTCCTTGCTTCCGAATTACCACTGGAAATTGTTACTCTATCTTTTTCTGTCTCTTTCTCTTCTTTCCACTACCTGCTGTATTTTCAACTTTTGACATTATAGCCGCAAAAATTGTACAATAACTCTTAACGCTCTACCCGCTAACATAATTTCAACGCGAGGGAGAATTTTATTTCGTGTCAAGATTATAATTATTAAATACAAACAAATACCCACGTGTTTTATATATGTATTTAATCTGATTGTACATACTTACTTTTACCTATATATATAGTTCTCGAGATGACTGATTAATGACTTACAGATATGTGGAAGTAGTTGGAAAAATCGAGATCGTTGTGCTTGGACTTAACTCGTGTCTCGACTTACGTCAGAATATGAAAGGTCCGTTCTAACGGCAAATCAATAGATCACTGTTACAAACTAACGTTAGATATATGTACTTACTTAAATACGTCATGCGAAAATTATGCGTTCATATATTTCATTATACTAGCAAATGCAACTTGCCCTAATATTATTTTTCTCTTGGTACTGTCATCGTTTATGGCACCGCAAAGCTAAAATGAAAATCTACAAGACAGTCTAAATAACCAACTAACCGATGAATTTGTTAAAAAAGAAAGGTCAAAATTTTGAGGACAATATTGACATGCATATATTATTACAAGCATACTTAAAACAATAATACAATTAATTAATTATCCCATTCCCTCTTACTCAAATTAACCCTAAATATCAATATACAAATATTTTCATTTATCGATGCAAGTTAATCAAAGATACACATCATTCTAAAACATTTACTCTTACAGTTTCTTTCTAAAAAAAAAAATAAAAACCTCTGTAAATAGGTATATCGGAGATACGCGGAGACGATACGTACGGAGAGTGCGTCCACCCTCGTTTACGAAGTTGGAAAATAGCGTGGATGGAAAGTTACTCTGATTTCCACTACTCGTTCGTCACCCCCCGTCATGCTTTTTCCATCTCCTTAGCAAGCTCATGAGCGCGTTACGAGCTCTCTCCCTTTCTCTCATTTCCTCAACCATTTTACCTCTTTTTCTCTCTCTCTCTCTCTCTCTCTGTCGTCCGCCGTTGTGATTTAGCTATCTGCTCGAAGGAGCATTGAATTATGGAAGGTTGGAGGGTTGAGTTGGTGGTGCTGATGCTGGTGCTGGTACTGGTGCTGGTACTGGTGCTGGTGCTACTGGCGGTTCTACCTCCTCCCTACGATCACCCAACCTACTTTCCCTTCCCCTTAAAACCATGAGTACTCGCCGCCCGTGGATCTTGTCGCAAAGGCAAAAGGCTCTCGCCGCGTGCAAAGGCCAAACACCGAAAGTCACTTAAGCGTGCCGGCACGTTCTACGTTCTGAGGACTCGCACCGAAACCCGCCACCACCGATTCCGCTTCGTTTTCTACCTAAAGACTTCTTCTTCTTCTTCTCGTCTGCCTTATTCTTATTCGCCATAGCTATATGTCGACTGCATTCTTTCCTACCGTAACCTTTGACGATCATCGTTTTCTATCTTGGACAAATACTGTCCCTTAGAAATTTTTATACATTATTTTCATTTTTTTTTTTTTTACAATGGAAAATATCTCAATTTATAATGGAAATTTTTAAAAACAATATGCAACAGAATATTATTACAAAATTAGTTAGTAAGATGTATTGCAAAATTTTATTTAAACTCAAATTTATTGCATTATTCATACGTATATATAAATACGCCTACGTATACAAATGACTTACGTAAATAATTGAATTTATTATATTTTTTTGTTGTTTTATTTATTATTTATTTGCAAATAAATTCATAAATATTTGCGTGCTCTTTTAGCAGGATCAAATTTACCTCAATATTCCTCTAAATTTTACCATTTAATATCGAAATGAAATGTATTTGTATTTCCATTACATTTTCGATTCATTTCATTTAGTGAAAATTTCCATTGAAAAAATATGTAAATAAATCAATAAAAAAAAATAAAATAAATTTAAAATCCATTATTCTAAAGGGACTGCATCTACAATTATCTAGAAACATAAAATAAAAACTTGTTTAAATAGTAGCATACCTAAGTAAAGGTTTTGTAATAAAAGTTTTCTCAGTGCGAAACTAATCAATGCCAGCTTATGTAAGCATCGATCCATCAAAGTCGTGAAGTCTTGGAACATCAACGATACCCGATCATTTCTAAATGATACAACGTGAGAGATTCAGGAATTATGTGCATGATCTTTCCAGAATATCAGAAAAAGAGAGAAAGGGAGTGACGCCTTTGTAATAATAATTTATAGCCCATTAAAAGACTTGAGAAAAGACGTAGGTGTTAATCTATCGTTTCTCCAACGTCTAAGATTTTCTAAGGAAGCTTTCCTCCTGGCTAAGCATAAGAAGGGGATTTACTTCGAGTCGATTTATCGTCGAAACAATATTATAGACTTCTATGGAAACGACTATACGGATTCTTCATTGGAGAATGTTTTCTCAGTAATGTATACCCATCCGACACGACGTTTCTCGCATACTGCAATAGTGAAAAAGAGATGGAAAGAAAGTCAGGAAGAAAAGAAAAAAAGACAGACGAATCTCTTGGTAAACATAAAACAACGACACGGTGGGGACGCTTCTACGGATATGCGCTTTGATGTGCTGCCATCAGCAGCAGTGAACGTCTTCAACGGCTCCCTTATGGCAACCATCGGGCATCTGTCATACAACCGTCTTTTCCTACGGCTAATTTATTAGGACTGCTTAGAATAAAAGAGAGAAAGAAAGACAGTAGAAAAATAAAGAAAGGAAAATCTGCCAAGATACGTTATATTCATTTTCTTTTTTTTTCTTTTTTTTCTATGCACGACCTAAATCGAGGGTTACAATCACGACACTTCATCGTTTCAAGCTTGTAATAAAATTAAAAAAACAAGTATTAATCTAATTACATTATAAGATTGAATCAAATATAAATCCTTATCAGGAATGTCTTGTTATTTTTAATTATATTTAAATAGAAAAATACCAATAATAAAAAAAGAACTTCGTATTTCAGCATTTTATACATAAAGTCGATCATTAAAATATTCGGGCATTGATAAAGATTTATGTTCTGTATGTTATTTAAATATGCTAATGACTGAAAGAAATATATTATGCTATTATGATGGAGTATACTTTCTAAAAAAAAACAAAAATATACAAAATAATTATGACCCAAATCTCATGAAATTATTGTTTAAAAATAATTTAAGATTGTAGAAAAAGAAAATATCACGTAATTAATTAAACAACCATCTCATAGCAATAGTTAATAATTTATACAGGAAAAAAAAATTAAACTAATGATAATATCAACCGAAAATTTCACGAAGTATCTTTTAATACCTTTGGTAAAATATAGTATTACAGATAAAAAATTATAATTACTTACATTAGGTGTATTTATTCCTTACTTTCAATGCTGCGTATCCACGTCTGCAAATATCCATGTCTGCCTGCTCGTATCCGTGTTTGCACGTATCCATATATGTATGTATCACTCTAACACTACACTACACACACACTAGCATATATATGCACATCACTTGCATATTAAGAAAATACACATGCGTATACGCGACGCGAAATATATTCTATACTAATCTAACAACGTTATTCATTCTTCCGACGCTTAAAGGAGACTGTCTGTTAACATCTTCCTCATCATACGACAATTATCGAAAGTACACGAAAGTCAACGAATTCGAAATTTTCGAGTCAACGATATCTCTTAATAAAATAAAACATATTTTACGTTGAGGTAGTATACACCAGCCGAGTAGTGAGAGAACAAAATATATAAACAAAAGAAAATACGAGGATAATTTTTAACACGTTTAGAAAAAACGGATTATACGTTGAGGTATTCACCAGCCGAGGAGTGAGAGAGAAGAATATATAAACAAAAGAAAACACGGAGATACTTTCGAAGACGTTTAGAAAAAAAAAAAAAACAAGACAATAATAAAAGAAAGAATACAACTAATGATTGAACGTTTTTACGCAGTTCTCTTACTTCTCAACTTTTGTTTATATTCCTAATGAAATCATTTTTATTCTAATAAATATCTCGACGATAAATTTACAAAGACATTGACCTTCGTGTATGTTCGGAATTCATCGACTATACTTCGTTATATTTGAAGCTCCTAGCATTCAGTTACTTACGTGTGTCGGCAGAGTTAACAACCGATATTAGAAAAATATCAAATGGATTTCTTCGCGTCGCGTATACGTGTGTGCATTTTCTTTCTATGCAAGTGATATACATATAAGCGCGAGTATATGTGTGTGCAGTGTTAAACAGTGATACAAACATATATGGATATATGAAGAAATGCAGATGGATATGCAGCATTGGATATGGACAAAATACAGCAAATGTATGTTAACCATCATTTTTAACTTTAACGCTATTTCTACTTTTTTAAGTGTCTTAACCCATGTGCATCATAAGCGTATATATAAGCTCAATTTTCCTGGTTCCTATACACGGCTGCGTTCGACATTGAATCCAAATATTTAATTAATAAAATAACACACACACACACACACACAGTGCTTAGATGCAATGATGATTGGTTATTTAGCTTCTCTTTGTTATCTCTTATTTTATTTTTTTTTTTACACAATTTTACACCATATGATGCAAATGGGTTAAGGTTTGCTTTGACTTTTATCTCGTAAGTTCGACATAAAAAAAATTTAGATAGAATATACATTTGAAAAGGAAATCTCATTGAAATATCACCATCGTTCTAATCTACGTCATGTTCATTTAAATTGATTGATGCCTTGCATATGTAGACTTAACGAAACGACTTTAAAAAAAAAAAAAAAAAAAAAGGTGTGACGGATGGGACGGTTAGGCGGCAAAAGATAAAGTTCACGTTATGTAACTTTGACTTAGGATCCATAAAGTTTAGGATTTATGAACGAAGTAGTCGTTTCATAGTTTAACGTCGTCAATCGATTGACCAACATTGTAGATTTCTTTAAATTATTCTCGGTCATTACGTCTTTGGTAACATAAGAAGAACAAAGTTCTTTGAACGACGATCGGAAAGTAAGCAGCAACATCGATAGTAAATTCATTTATCTTACTTAGGCTTTAGCTACGAAGTCAAATGTTGTCGGTGGGGCGGGGGGAAGGGAAGGGAGGGAGAGGGTTGAGGGGTATCCCTAGCATCGTAGCAAAAGGTTCCAAAGCGAAAATCAGGAAGATCTTCTGGAGAATTCTCATTAATCTCTAACCGTTGCCTTTGGCGTGTTTACTCGTAAAGTAATATCGCGTGTAAATCACGATTACCGGAAGTAACGGAAACCGATTAGAAAGCTGACTCGATTGCATTGAACGTTCGTAGTACGGAAATGTAACTATCGAATCGTTTCACGCATGGACGATCCTTTGATGCGCGAGATGACTTTTATCGTTTCTTTATTTGTTCTTCTAAAAAGATATTTAATATACAGCTTCTCTCTCTCTCTCTCTCTCTCTCTCTCTCTCTCTCTCTCTCTTTCTCAAAACTTTATTTTACCCGATAACCAAATTTTTTAGCAACGATGCAACAACCGAAAGTTCACATCACCGGATTTTATTTTTCAATCTTATTAAATCTATGAAATTCTAGCAACTCTAATTTATTATTTATATTTTAATATATTAAATTCTACTAACGATCGATTTTGAATATGAACCTCAAATGCAATAATTAATTTACAATCAAATTAAAATGATGAGTATCCATCAAGAGTATCAATTTTGATCATATTATTTTAATACATACATACATATATATATATATATACTTTAAAAAAATTGGAATATCCTGTTCTATAGTAAAAAGAAAAAAAGATAATCGTGAAGATATATGAATAATTGTCCATCCCACAGATTGTGATAATTGTACACTTTTCATCGTTTCCAATGAAAGATTTTGAAACTCGTGGAAAGGCATTAGATATAAATCACCGGTTTATTTCGAATCGAGTGAGAAGAGTGAGAAATTGATATTGGAATTAGCTGTACGCATTGCCGTGAACGAATAGGTATAACCTATCTATCTATATAGAGCCTAGCAAGCAACCCTTCCTCCTTCTCGTTGGAAAAGTCAACGATACGAGTAGATCGTAATTTTCTATATGCATAGTGGGCACGAATAACGTTGCTGAAAGAGAGAGAGAAGATCGGAACGCGACAACGGATATAAACTCGCGGGCGAGATGTCGATCTGTGCATAAATCAGATCACGGTTATAATTAAATAGCACGATAACCGATCGTACACCAAAGCCATACGAATAACGACGTACGGTATTACACACAGTACGACTTTCATATTATTCAAAGCATTTCCTTCTTCTACTTCAACTCTTTTAATCTAAGAAATTGCAATGAAGCTTTCTGATCGGTTTACAGTTACGTGACATCATTTGTAACACAAAAAATTCGTACCTTTAAATATTAAATTTTGTTTTGTTTTATTTTTTCGTCGAAATAGAAACTCTTGGAATACCCTATAGATTGTATGGAATTCAAAATAAGAATGT
>NW_015149021.1:869145-910355 GCF_001465965.1 Polistes dominula | reverse complement strand
TTTTTTTTCAAAGAATCTACTTGGAAAGCGATGCAACCTCGGATAAATCGTTTCGTTCTTTGGCTCGTCACGAAAAGTTCTGCGAGCGACGAAGGTCGCGCCCCTTTTTCATCGCGTTGAAGGATTTATGACGGCAAGAAGAAGGCAGTTCTCCGGGTCCTAAAAATGCGCTAGGCATTGTCTGAGGTGAAAGTTAGCGCAATGGGTTCTCGCTATGGGTCGGTCGGTCGGTCGTCTTTCCTTCCTTCCTTCCTTTTAGCATCTGATTTTTAAACTTTGTTAAATCATATTTTTTTTTCCTTTTCTTTTTTCGTTAACTAAAATATTCACCTTTTTCTATCGGATCTTTTATTCTTTTCTTCATCTTGATCGTTCATTTTTACAAAGTAACGTCGCTTTTCTAGAAAACTGTCATAAAATTTAAATAACATCTTTCACAGGTAGGCATAAGCTTATTTTCTTTCATCGCACGCAAACATTTAGGAAAAAATCACGTTTTCTTTTTTTTTTTTTTTTTCTATAACGAGGCTTCCCGTCTATAAAGAGAAAAAGGTATAAGGAACATAATACAATATTTGATATTTACTCAATTTTGATGAATTTCATTTTAATGATTATATGATTATATTATAATAAATTATTTTTCTTGAAAGAAATCAGAAATATCGATCTTGACATGATTGATATTCTTTTTTGTGTACAAACTTCTGTATCTGCAGCAGTTATTAAGAAAATGTGAATACAACTTGCGGTATACGGTAGTCTAGTGTACTAATAAAGCGTTCTTCGAATATCTTCGTTTCATCATCGACGAAGAATCCTGGTAATATTTTTTTTTTTTGTCACTTTAAAGATTATGCGTGCACAAATCACAAGTTAACATATATACTCCGTAACGTCGAATAAAAATAGATTCGTATCTACCGAATTTATGTCTTTCGCTTGTATCGTTCAGCTTTCGAAACTTTCTATATCCGTCCGTGTTTGACTTCGAGAACGACGTGAATTCTTTTTACAAGTTTTTCTTTCCCCGTTTCCTCATCTTTAACGACTAAGATCAATTTATTATTAACAAACAACAATATAATACAAAATTCAAATCAATATTGACAAATATTCTATTATATAGAAATATTTGTATTTATTTATAAGTATTCTATAATAAACCTAGTAATCATTTAAAACGAGTTTGATAGATCGACTAGCTACTAATGTGACTCATAATGATTAGATAAATTCAAGTGGACACCATTAAGATTAACTTTTCGCAAAGTTTCTTACGACAATATGGTAATTTAACGGTTTCTTAAACTATTTCCTTAAACGTTTCAAAATATGTTATGTTCATCGAGAAAGATTCAATGTTCTTATAAATTATTTATGAAATCAAGTAAAGTTTTAAAAAAAAACTGTAATGTTATACAGGAAATTAACTGATATAAAAATAATAAATTATACATTAAAATCTAATGCAAATATTTAAATTCTCGGGTTCATGTTAGTTGTGTATATTAAAAAGAAATCATTTTGCTAAACGATTCAAAATAACAAATAATTGTTAACAAGATCCAAGATTTTATCGTCGAAATAGATGAATAGAAAATATTTCGTCCAAAACAAGGGGGACCATGAAGAAAAAGAAGATCAAAGAAAGAATGGAATTTCGTTGAAAACTCGATGGTTATCTCATGAAAAGTTAACCAATCGAAGAAGTAAATGTAATCTGAACGATGGCTGTTTTTAGATACTTCAAATTTAATTATTAATCCGACGAAGAGAAGACTTTTTTTTTTTGGCACGGTTTGAGGCCAGCTGTATTCGAAAATCGATTTGTCCTCTTCTGGAATGAACGACCAGACAACGATTTAAATATAATCGAACGAACGAACGAACGAACGAAAGAACGAACGGTATCTCATAGTCTCGTTATTCATAAATGTTATTTCTTTTTATATTTTACCTAAACTAAAGATGTTAAATATCGTAGAATTTCAGAATGTCATCAAATCGATCATTTCCGTTGAATTATCATCATTCTCTACAGTGAATATCTTGTCATGAATTCAACGAATGAATCTACTTAACTTTACTTAGTTACTTACTTGAAGCTTTTCTCTTTTACCCTCTCAACGTTCCTTTCGTCGAGTCAAGAACGTCTGTGATTTTCTCTCTTTCTCTGTTTCTCATTCTATCATTATGTCTGTCTCTGTTCGTCTTTCGTTCGTTGAGCCGAAAATATCCGGCAGCAAAGAGAGCGTCGAACAAGCCGAGCCAACCCGAACCAAACCGAGTTGAAGTTGAACGAAATTCAAAGAGAATACGCGTGCGCAGTCTACAACTCCTCTACGTCGTACTTTATGAATGAAATAAACGCGTTGAGAGCCGCGAAAAGACGACAGACTCCACGATTCTCGATTTAAACCTAAGTAAACGATTCGATTTTCTCATTTTCTTTCATCTATCTTTTACACATTTACTCGGTTTTTCTGTTGAAAAAAAAAAAAAATAATCTTATGGATGCTGTAAAAGAGAAAATATTTCTATACATGTTGAAAGGATATGATAAAACTGACGCTACTCGTTTTATATATTAGAAATTGAATATTAATTAAATATCACGAATTGTCCAATGATTGTAAGGTTTTCATTTAAAAATGTCTTGACTTTTTATTGAATTTTGTTTATTGTACCAATTAATTGTAAATTACAAATATATTTTGATTGATTGATTGATTGATTATAAACACTGTGTAAACTGTGATTTCTGCTTAACGCTAAAACCGAGTAAGTATTCGCGTTAAAGCGTTTTAAGACGACGAGAGATGCGAAGATGCATCTACGCTGCACCTGTTGCGCAGGATTCGAATTTTGCGGTGGATGCCGTAAATCCGTCTCCAAGCACGCGATTAATGCACCTTTCCCAAGCATACCGATGTATGACGCGTTTTATTAGCGGCCTGTAGTGACGTCGATCGTACCGTGTTCACAATTTTTCACCAAATTCCACTACACGATGACACCTATCGTACACGAGGGATAAAACGCGTTTTTAACGCTGCTAATCGATCGTTCGATATTTGTAAATGTCCTTCAACGTTCTAGGTATTCCGATAAATAACAGTCAAAGACCCATTGTTACGTTACTGCTATGCATTTTATTCACAACAATTAACATTTATATACAGAAAATAAATTAAAAAGCAAAGAAGATTAAGCAACCTAATGCTTTTCAGGTAAATAAATTTCAACAAATATTTATGATATTTATTTATAGAGATGTTCAAACAAAATTTCACGGGATATCAATGATTCATTGATTTTACATTTTTTGTCTGTTTGATTGATACACCTAGATAGTATGTATCTTTATATAATACATTGGCTTTTCATCAAGTATGTTACCGCTGAAAATAGAGAGAGGGGATCGAAGAAGACTGGCAATAGTTCATCGTTAAAATATTGCTAATTAGTTCTCTTTGGTAGAGTTCGAACCAAGCTGGGGTACCGATACATACTTGAGAGATCGATCCGAACGAATCGATGTTTTGTGAGATCTTTTGGAGAACGGGACATCATAAATCGAAGGGAAGAAATTAACAACCATGGTCGGGCTCGCACTTCGCTTTTATCCGGAGGCTGCAGGCCATATTTTCTTATTTTCTTAGGCCTCGCAACGCTGATGACTTTCGCTGATGACTTTATCCTTTAGATCAACTTGCTTTTATATACTATTATAATATTAGTATAAATTATTTTTATACAACTGATCGATAATATTTTACAAATATTCTAATTTAATGTCAAATTAACAACCTGCACTAGAATCGCTTGATTTTCATGATATTTACAGATTACAAATGAGCGTGACAAAAATCGGGGATTTACAATTTGCATTTCTATTGCACGAAGAAAGCATGAAAACCATTTGAACATTTATATAACAAATCGTAAATAAGTAAATAAGTAGATTGTACCTTTTGGCAAAGAATCTCGTCTATAACTGAAGCTGTTAGAGCTAGGTATTTTCATACCTATATATTTCAGTTATGAGAGCATAAAGATCGCTAAGAAATCATCGATGCATCGCCTTGGCCCACATATCATTTTACTTTCGGATTTATAGCATTCGAATATGAGATTCGTTCGACTTCAAATACATCAAAATCCGAATCGGAAATTCACGATTTCCTTTCTTTTCATTTCGATATCATATTCCATCTCTGTACGCGTTAGCCTCATATTTTTATCAATCGATATCCATGAATTTAAATTCGATTATTAAAACATTGTCGCATTTATTAAATAAAAAAACTTTCAGACTGTCGTCCTGGGAGAGACAAGTAAATAAATAAAAGAAATCTTTCCAATATCGAATATTGTAATTGATTTCAAGATAACATCAATGCTGTCCTGCACTGCTTCCATTAATTTCGGGGTTTTTTTTTGGATGATTACAATGTGACATGGACATAAAATTTTGAATTTATGTTCGCCGCTAGAAGGGATTGCACGCATGCGCGTATGAAAGTCAGGCAGATAGACAGATAGACAAAGATTTATCGGTTCTTTGGTAAGTTTTGGGTGGAGGGCAAGTTAAGTGAATTGTAAATGTTTCCGGCAGAACTTCACCAAGATGGCGTCCTCCGTTGGGGGCGAGTTTGTTTACGCCTCATGGCTCCCCACGTGGGAAAAGCAGCATGGCGCGCGTTACGGTCTTCGAAATCCTCTTCTTCCCCTTGTATTTTCTTTTTTTTTTATTTTATTCTGACCACTCTTTGATCGACACTTTAAATTTTAACTTTAGTTAAAGTCGAATCACTATTGACACACACATATGCAGGAGTATAAGAACTCCTGACATGTTGAGATTAGAAATTTTTTGTTTTTATATAAATTTGGAGAGTTAGAAAATTAGACACTGGTATTGTCTTTGTATAGAAGCTTGAGGTAGGTTGAGAACAAAAAAAGAAAGAGAACAATATAGGATTGACAGAAGAAAAACGTATGCGTATTCAGTGGTTTTTGTGACCATAATTAACCTCTTCGGCCACAGTTTGTCCTCCATTAAAAACATTGACTTTCTAATTTGTACTTCTTCACTGTCTACCAATGACACATACATTTTATGTATGCACTTAAAAGACTTTGCGTAGGCG
Organism: Polistes dominula; assembly: GCF_001465965.1. Next base: position 905,199 of record NW_015149021.1, on the reverse strand, counting down.
CAGTAGCATTAATGATTAAATCACAATATTGTTTGAAAAAAAAAAATGTTTAATGAACAAATTGTTAATCCTAGGAGACAAACTGACGATTTGTATTTTGTATATAAGTTTGGTTACTTTGTTAAAGCAACCATTCAGGTATATTTCTAGGTATCTTAGGTTCTTAGAAGAGTTTCAAAAGAAAAACCATATCCAAACTATAAAAGGGCACAGTAGCAAGGGACAGAAGAAGGAATAGACTACCGTTTGCATGCATTCAGGTTTATTCTTGTATGTATCTTTCCATTTGAAAAGTTGAAAAAAGCTTTAAAAAGAAGAAAAGAAATTGATAGCATCGATGGTACAAACCGACAACGATGAAAAGCTATTGTGAAATCGGAGATAAAATTAACAGCACGTGGCTTGCCGACGCTCTACGTGCTGTTAAAAGCGTGCATGAACTTACAATTAGATCGTCAAAATATATTGACAAATAATTTTTAAAAAATGTGTTAGATTTAAATGACTTACATTTCATTCGTTGCGGTGCGTGCTGTTTCCTTCGGGGCATCTGCGTCCTGCGGGGTTGTTCAATTATCCCTGTGGACTCCAGTTCTTCTTTCTTCTCAATCTCTTCGATGAATTGATCTTGATAATAGAACGCGACTTTACGCACACTTAGAAAAATTCTGACAAAGGAAGAAACGCGGGAAACAAATACCGACAGTCTTCCTCTTTATCTTTTTTTTTTCTTTCTATTTATCTTTCTCTCTCTCTCTCCCTCTCTCCCTCTCTTTATATTTCCCGCGCGCACTACAGTTCACCCAAGCACACAACACGTGTCCGACGACCACCACTACCTCATCGTTATCGACGGAGATTCGATTTTCTTTGTCGATTTAATCGTCGAGTTTTTCATCATCTTCCTCCTCATTAACGTTATCGTTATCGTCATCGTCATCATCGTCATTCTCATCATCTTCCTTATACGGCACTTGCTATTCATCGTTAGCTTTTGTACAAGACACCATATAATTTATTTTCTTTGCTTTTTATCGGAACAACCGAAAAACACATATGCACTTTTCCACTCGTTTTTTATTTTTGTTTCTTCTTTGTCTTCTTTGTCTTCTTTTTCTTTTCTTATCTCTTCTTACCAATATACACCGTAGTCCGTGAGCAACTGTATAGATTTATGTATTGAATTTCTGTATTATGCTGCTGTTTAATATAACGATTAATACTATTGATATAATAATTTGATGAATATTTCACACTTTTGCATTAAACTATAATCATCGTCGAGTATTCGTAATAATAATAATTGCAGATTGCAAAAGTAAGTTAAAAAAGTTATCGAATAAAACGCAGTGATACCAGTCTCGTACTTCTTCGGCCATCTTCGAATTTGTAGGCGCGAAAAGAGAAGAAGTCAGAAATCTAAGATGTCAGAAACCGATCGCCGCGCTCCGCGTTAACCCGCACTTTAATCAAACTATTTTGTGGTCGTCTCCATCGATATCATTGGTCGAACGACATGAGTACACCTATGTAAGAAAAGAAGTGAATACAGCAACTTATAAAACTGAAATAAAGAAGGTTAAAGTACGATCTCGAAGCCTCCTTTTGTTTCGCGTTATACGCGTTATACGCGATTATAATAATTAATTCACGAAAACAATTGATAATAAAGATTAGGAATAAAAAGAAGAAGAAGAAGAAGTAAATAGGATTTTGTCTCGCGATTTTCGGTATCAATCACGAAAGATTCCGTTCGTGAAACTCGCGCGCGACGTTCGTGAAGATGGAAGCAAAAGAAAGAAACAAAGAAAGAAATATAGAAAGATTAAGATGAAACGACAGTATAGAAAAAGAGAGAAAATTAGAAGAAAAGTAAGTGAGTTTGAAGAGAAAAAGAGAGAGAAGAGAGAGAGAGAATGTTTGGAAGGAAAGGGGTAGTAAGCAAGAGCAAGGGCGAGAGAGAGAGAGAGAGAGAGCAAGAGAGAGAGAGAGAGAAACGAAGAAGATGAAGAAGGAGGAGGAGAAGGAGGAGGTGGTGGAGGAGGTGGAGGCTACCGTCGTTCGTGGATCGCGAAATCGAGCGGGCGGCGGTCCAGCGCTGACTGACTACGGACTGGCGTCGCGGCGGCAGGCCGCATGGTGGGGGGCCCCAGGAGTAGCAGTCCTCTTTCCCTCTCTCACTCCTTTCTATACTTCTCGTTTCGTCGCTCTCCTCGCCACCTCCACCTCTTCCTCCTTCTTCTCCTTCCTACTCCACCTTCTCTTCCTTCTTCTCTCCGTCGCACTCAGTCCAGCCGCGTCGCTTCGCGTCTTTCTTCTTTCTCCTCCTTTCTCTCCTCCCCTCCTCTTTCGTTTAGCTCGACCGTTCGCGCCTCGCGCACGCGAATACAAAGATAGAAGAGAGGGCCAACCGGGGGAGGGAAATTCCGTGAAACGTCTATCGTATGCACTAAGAGACTCCTTTACCGAGCGAATGAGCGAATTACAATGATGAACAAGGATAAAACGTATCCTGATTGCATGGCTATTTTATGAAGATGAGATATTCATCATTACACAAATACAATTCCTGGAAAACTAAAAGACTATTGTTTTCGCTGGATTCCTTTTGAAACGTTTAGCAATTGTTTTTTCTTGGAACACAAACTGATTTTGTCCACAGATTTCTTTTGTTTCACTTTTATTTTTAGACTTTCGGTTATCTTTTCAAGGAATTCCAAGAAACGAAATTATAAAAATGTTTGGAAAATGCGTTTTAGTGAAGGGCCTGAAAGCAATGCGCGCACAAAAGAAGCTCGAAAAAGGAGGCGGGGCCCACGTTCACGGTATCTGTTCTCCGCGTGCGACACGAGGAAAGTGCCTACACGGGAGGGGAATGAACACGCTTCAAACGACCTACGCTTCTATTAGCTGCCGCGAGAGGCGCTTCTCTACGTGCGCGGTTTTACGGCGACGCGAGGACACACCTGTGAGTTTCTCAAAGTTTTCATTCGAATATCTTCTTATCGCGACACCATCCTGTTAGGTGAGTACGTATACGATGCACTTTTACTTTACCTTCGATCAGAAAATGTAAATGACTTCGAGACTATCGGGGTTTAGACACGAGACGATATTTTAGTAAACTAACCTCAAAAATACTTCTCCTTCTGTTCCAAACTACTGTTCAGCATCGTTGAGTAGTTTAGATATATAAACTAAATTCAAATAGTCAGCTTAGGCTTTAAATAGGATTTTATTTGTAAAGTAATCAACGTGCAATCATGCAATTTTAATGTTGTAATTTTTTAAGTATAAATTTATCTCACAAAAGAAAAAAATAACTGTTATCGTAATTTATATATTGATATATTATGGCATACTATAACAGAAGAAATATTTGACAATAATGAATAGTTTTATGTTGACGAAGTAACACCAACGCTTTATTTATTTAGTAACTTGAGTAATAATGACACGTTCGTAACAATGTAAATTGGCAAATCGCCAGTAACGAAACAAGTATTTAACATTTAGAAATCGTCCTATAGAACAGATATATACCTTCGTAAATCAATTTTATAGTGGTGTACATAATGGTGTACAATATCTACAAAGTACTCTCTCAAATATTATAATCGTACTATTTAGAATAATTATCATAAATTAAATTCTTTAATGGATTATGGCAGGTTACTTTTATTGCACATTTCTTAATATTTCATTTTGACACGAAGTTATATGTTAAATAATAAATGTACAAAAATATTTTCAATTGCTATGTTTTCACATATCAATGAAGATTGCAACAAGAGAAATATGCAAAAATAAAATGCCTATAATCACGACATAACCTCCAAACAAATAAGTATATTCGAATGAAGAAATACCGAACAACAGTTTTCATGAGAACAATTCCCAATTAAAAGTAAATTCGTTCAATTGTTTTTTTTTTCACTGTAGATACAATTTAAACAATCGAAGTATGGTAAAATTCCTTGTATTCAAGAAATATGAGTTTAAAGTTGCAATAATTCGCTTAATTCTCTTCGATTGAGTCGTTTTTGGCGGGTAGGAGAAAGAATGATATGAGCAAAAGATAGGATAGTTGACGTTTGGATGACGATGACGATGACGATGACGATGACAGGGACGATGACAGTGACAGTGGCAGGCTGAAAGCATAAGGCAAAGGGCATCGCTGGCAACACTGGCTAATGCTGCGGGGCGAAGTAGTGCACTGGCGTACCAACTGGCAGGCAGTGCCCGCCTACCAGGCGGAGCCCGCATGATCTATAGCGTCATAGAACACCCCGGCTGCCGTGGTAGGAACTCGATGGATACGCCCACTCTGCGGAACGTGCGCGCTCTGCCCCCGCCAGGTTCACCACCTCCACCACCTCCACTCTACTCCACTGTACTATACTCAACTCCACTCCACTCAAGTCTACCACCACCACCACCACCACCACTGGCAATGCCGTTCCAGAGGATGTTTATGCTCTTGGCTGGCGAGGTACGCCGTGTCTCTATCTAGTCGCGGCTCCGCGCTCCTTCGCTCTCCTTCTAAAGACGACGACGTTCTCTCTTCCTGCGCTACTGCCGATAACCTTTTTCTTCTTCTTCTTCTTCTTCTTCTTCTTCTTCTCTTTCTCCTCCACCTCCTCCTCCTCCTCCTTCTCTCTCTTTCAGTTAGATTATCCCGCCCTCCGGCCCTCTTTTATTCATTCGCCGTTCATTACCGCTAAACATTCCTGTCAATTAAAAGTGCAGCCGATTTACTGTTCAACCTCTATGTCCCTCTTCCTCTCCATTTCTTCGTATCATCTCCAACACTGCGCCCCCGCAAAGACTCCGCCTGTATCATATCGTCGATGGAACGTTAAACATCGACCGATCCTTTTACGCGAACTTTGCATCGAGCAGCCCCCAAGTTCCTTCTCGTCGACCATGCGACTCTCCATGTCGAGATCTTTTTCTTTATCGTCGGAGTTCCAACTATATTCTATTCTATATCAATGTTTATTGATCTCCAATACAACTTCAAGAAGATACGTTCACAAAGGAGATAGGATTTCTCAATTGTAATTATCTTTCTCTCATAAGTACTACTTACTTACTTACTCACTTACTTACCTACATAGTGACTAGGTAGCCTGACCAACCGTACAAACTGGTTTTCAAAGTTGTCAGAGAAAAAACAAGAATTACCTGATAAATCCTATACTTTAGTTTAGCTCTCTTTTTCTTTCTTCAAAATTCTTCAAGTCCAAATTACATGGACAACTCAATGACACAGCATTCATCAGCCATTTATGAGGCTAGGCTTTTGAACGAAACTTTACGCATACTCGAAATATCCTAATTATATGATTTTTTTTTTTTTTGTCGACTTTCATTTTAAGCGCATTTGCATAGAACGACTTGGTATCGATGGTAACGCCAGGATTCGATCGAACTTTATGCGTGATTTCTTCTATCCCTGCCTTTCTTTTATGTATGCATACATATACATAGGTATAAACTTACACACACTTACATTAGGGTCTTTGCTCTTCGACGTAGACGCGTAGGACGACGTTCTGTGCGGGGCCAAATATCAGAGAGAATAATTTACTTCAACGACGATCGTCGCATCGTTTTTGTTCGTGTCGTTGTAGAGAAGTGGTCATGCCGTTTCTAGTTTCAACCCGCATCAAGCCAATTCGACGCCAGCGAAATTCGCGAGCCCGACGTTTACGAGACCGTTTATTAGGTGACGTTCCCATTGAGCGACTTGGCTGTGAGCTGAATATTTCCAGAATCTACATGGGAAAGTTCCACGCGATATTTGTTCACCCAGAATACACACCTCGAAATATAACCGAATATTGGTTAAAACCCCTACGACAAAGAACACGGATAGAAATTTACCGTGACGCGATAAATACTTTGTGGGTTCAACTAGGCAACCTTTTACGACAGGTCAAGGAAACAGAGAAAGGAATAATCTCAAACACCAAAGTCTTAGCATTCCAGAGAGAATAGAACAAACTAATCATCCTATTGTTATGACGATAATGCATCAGTAATTATTAAACCTTTATTTGTTGTAATAAAATGTCATCTCTGTGAACGCTAAGCACCCCATTTATAAAATTGATACACGATCGAGTATTACTGTCTCTAAATTTTCTAACTAATCTGATTATACCAAAGTATATTTCCAATAAAAAATCAGATTAATTATAAGAAAAATAGGAGTTTTTAATCAGCCTTGAGAGAACTGGTAAGTTTTAAGGGTGATGAAGAATATGGAAAAGGGAAAAATAAAAATGAGAACAAAAATAGAAAGCAACAAATGAAAAAATGGTGAGCAGCGTGCGTGCGGTCAGACGTAGAGTTTTGGAGGGTTGTTGGGTTTATACGAGAGATAGAAAGAGAGAGAAAGAAAGTCTCTTCTGTCACGTAGCAGAGGGGGATAGCCGCGGGGGGTTTCCTTTTACGAGCATTGCCGTCGTCAGTGGACGCGCCCGGAGGTACTAAACTTGCGAATATTTCGCAAGGCGTCCCGTTATGCAACGACAATGTGGGTCAGTGCACAAACCGACCCTCCTCGTCGACCCTCCTCTAGTCTTCCTTGTGGAACGTTTCACCGGTAGGTATAGTGTAGTAGTAGTCTCCCTGCGGGATCCGAAATAAGTGCATCTCGTAAAATAAAGTACCACGCACCGCTTTCCACGGTTGCTCTTTTTAGTCTAGCAACCATCGTCGATCCAACGTCCAGTTTTCTACGACATCGTTTATCTATAATTCTATGCATACACATAAACTATATGAACCCTTTAAATTTGTCAACGTCTCAACGTGATTTCATTCAACAGATTATTGACACGATATCTTGCAAAACATTTTTAAAACAATATAAGATCGAGTTTATAGAAATTTTGTTATTTTTACAGATAGCTTGCCTGAATACCAATGCAAATACAGTATATTTCCTTTCGGTTCGTTTAGAAACGATCATATGTGTGATTTGATTTATGACAGGGACAGGGACAGGGACAACTTTACGAAATTGTATACGGGGCTTTCGAAGGTCCTGACAAGAGCAATACGTTAACGCGAGTACTATGTTGTATGTCCAGTGTAAAAAAGTATCGGTTAAGATGGTGTAGCTTTAAATCTGTGCGCGTCTAGCTTTCCCATCGGGTCCATCGATGCGTGGGCGGTGTGCCGTGTGTGTATACGCGAAAAACGTTTAGCACGAAGTATACATGGATACGTGAAATGCAAACGTTTGAAAATAGATCTCCGTGTACATATATATACATATATATATATATATATCGACGTTTCACTTCCTATGCCCATAAATTTGGTGTAAAAAATCGAGTATACGAAATAGTTTACAGACGTCGATTGGCATCCGTTAAATATTTCACGTTTGTTGCCAAATTGAATTGTGCGTGCCTGTTGTAGTAGGTTTACACCTAGGCGTTACATTTATTTTTTTCTATCTCTGCATTCGCACCAACATCTATGTTTTTGTTTTTCAGAAAACCAAACGAAAATGTTCATTTGTCCTAATAAACCCGGTTACTTTGTGAAATATGACCAATAAATAATGACCATCGACATTGTCGTTGTGTGCCACTTTACAAGATTTTATTACTACGAGAATCATCCAAATGACAAGTCAAAAATATATCCTTATACTTTTATCAAATTGTTCAAGAGAAAACATAAAATAGAAAAGGAATGGAACATTAGTCACATATTAGCTATAGCATGTAAAAAGCAATCTTCCTTTTCGTCACTCCAATTATCCCAATACGATTATTTTCAAGGACGTATATATACTTTTTTCTGACCGAAAGTTATCTTGGGTAGGGTCGTGAGAAACCTTCAAAGTACAAGACTACATTTTTTCTTTCTTCCCTTTTTTCCTACGGTCCGCAGTCATAAATTATCCGTTTCTTTTTTTTTTTCGGAAAACGAAAATAGTTGAGAGAAATAGAAAAGAATAGAGATATCTACGAAGAGAAACAAAACTGTTCGAAAATACTCAAATTTCCAAAAATGTATCTCCCTTTCGAAGTATCCTTCAAATATATAGGATCATCCAGCAAAGTGAAAAATATTAAAATTATAATCATGCATAGATAAATTATGAAACTCGATTGAAATCTGTAACAAAAGGTAGAGACGTTCATTGAATTAGATTTAGATAAGTGTACGTAATAATTGTAGAGTTGTGTGTGTTTTTTTTTTTGAAAGGGAGGGGGATGAACCTATTTATCGTCGTTTATGTTAGTTTTGGGGTAGTGCGCTTTAAACGTACGGTAAAGCGTAGGTACCTATGGGCAAGGAGTGCTTAAATCGTCGGAATAGTTGCTACTCGTTCTTCTCTCGGAGTTATAAATAAGCGTTACACGCTCGTTAGGTCGAAATAAAAGTTTTACGACTCTATCGAGAGCCGGTTACGGATAGAAAGGATGGTCAAGAATAGTACTACGATTTCTCTCTTTCTTTCTCCTTCTATTCGTTTCGATATTTTCCTCTTTATTTCTTCTTTTTCTCCTTTCCACTTCTTCCACTTCTTCCACTATCTTCTTCTTCTTCTTCTACGTGATTCGCGCGGAGTTTTACTATAGAATGCGCGAGATACGGTGTGGCGCAAATAAAAGAAAAATTTGCACCGAGTCCATCGGATTCATCGATCGCGGGTAAAGAAAATGCGAAGAGGCGTCTTTACCTTCGCTTACTCGTAAAAGTTTCTTCAAACGAGGGAACTTTAAACTTCTACCATATAATCTATATTTTATATCTCATAAAAAGATATTAACCCGTTTGCAGTCAAACTCTACCTGGAAAGCACGGACACGAGCCCCGACACTATTGCAAAATATTAATTTAACATTTTCATCGTTATACAATACTCCAAATTTACTAGTTAGAAGTTACGACAAACGAAACTGCATAGAAATAAATTAATGCATACGACATCATTCCTAATAACATGTTTATTACAAAAATTAGTCTCATAAGCTAAATAAATCAAACACATTCAAAATGACGAACATTGGATAAAGAAAACAAAAGAAAAAGAAACGTTGATCGGGTGAAATGAAGGTTTTTAGACAATTTTCCATCCAAGGGAGAAAAAATTGCAAGGGAAGATGTGTGTTGTAAGAGAATAAAAAGAAACAAGAAAGGATCGCGAAAGGCGCGAGTCTCTTTGTGACGACGACGACGAGGATGAGGAGGAGGATGAGGAGAAGGAGGAGGACGGTGGCAGGAGGTCAGGGGTCGAGTGTCGGTGTGTATAGGAGCGTTGGCATTAGGGAGAGAAAGAGATGGAAAGAAGCCGTTGGTACGAACAGGGTAAGAAGGAAGAGAATGAGGAGGTGGGGAGGGGAGAGAGGTTTCGACGATAGGGCGAAGGAAGGAAGGAAAGGAGGGTGGGGAACGCAGAGAGAAGCCGAGGTCCGTCGGTATCGATCGGGCGTCTGCGGTAGATTGACACGTGTCATGGCCGCCTCCCGCTCTCTTTCTCTCTCTCGGTTCTCGCGGGCGCATCGAGAGAAATAGACAGAGTCGGAGACGGTAAGAGGTGGGAAAAGGATAGCTGACCGAGATGTGGAAGAAGAGCGTAGGGAGGGAGTAAAAGGGGAGTGGGGTGGCTCGGATAGGGAGTTTTCGAGAGAAACAGAGAAAAAGGAATAAGGCGCGAGGGGGTAGTGAGGTAGCGAACGGCAGTCGAAGGTGGTGGGTGGGTGGTGGGTAAGCAAGCAAGCAAGCAAGCAAGCAAGCAAGCAAGTGAGTAAGAGAGCGAGCGAGCGAGCAACCGACCGACCGACCGAGCAAGAGCGAGTTCGAGGGTGGCGGGAGGGCCGGAGGGGACGAGGGAAAAGGACATTAAGGTGCGTAATAGCCAGCGGGGCGAGCGCGCACCGCCGCGGCATCGATTAGACAGAGGCTCCCTCGTCCCACTACTAGAATGCAGCCCACCCTTTGCCTCTCAGCCCTCTTCCTCATCCTCCTCATTCTCCTCATCCCCATCCACCTACTCCGTCGAACTGGAGAGCCCCCGAGTACGTGCTCTACATACACACCCGGTCGCTTATGTCAGTTCCTGTCCTGCTGCTGGTAGTGCCGCCGCCGCCACCGCCACCGCCGCTGCTGAGAAGCTGAAAGAGAGGGGAGAAAAAGAGAGACAGAATCGTGAACCCACCTCCTACTGACTCTCCCCGCACCTATACCTATACCTATACCTATACCTATACCTATACCTACCACCTATCTTATCGCACCTACACACGCTGAACGCACACGAGACCGCTCTTGCTCGCACGCCACCCAGCGGGGACACCAACGTCTAACGTCGTTATAAACATTAACGGAGCGGCTCAATATTCCCCGGACCTTGCATCCATCCCCTATACTCTTCTTACCCCTTGCCACTATATTCCTACTCTCTCTGTCTCTTTCTCTCTGCCCTCGGCTAGCCACTTCTACGATACGATGGCCAACCCTCCTACGTCCACCGGACTCTCGCACGAGTCGAGCTCACCTTACTACAGCTTCCGAATCCTACCGACTACTCGCTCCTACGGATTTTACTCAGAGACTATTGAGTTATAGTAAAAGACTATACAGAATGAAAATGAAACACATGATAGGATAATGTAGTATCCCTGTCTTTTGTTATTTCTTCAACCCCTTTCTAAGATCACCCATAACTCGTAGTTCTGCTACTTTTCTTTTTGTGAAATTTTTTATCATTGTTCTATCCCTTCAAAGTTGATTAAAACTAACGCAATCTTATTTATAACAAAACAACGAGTATCGTATTAGATTTAGGTCCTCTCAGCAGAATCTCGTAGAGTCTTAGTTGTTAGTTGGAAAAAGAAAAAGAATGGAATAGAGTCTTGGGTGCTCACTGGCTAAGATCGGGATCGTCTAATTTCGTTCGACGAGTCCCATAAGGATTCCTCTCATCTCCTTTTTCTTTTTCCTGCTTTTCTTTTTCCTCATTTTCACCGACTCGAAGCTTCGATTTTGACGATGGCGGTGTTCAAGAAAAGGGGCAGCAGAAAGTTCGTTTCTTCGTTCGTTATGTTGAACTCGTGTCTGAGGGGTTCGTCTTGATTATCGTACATCGTGATGATTATTAAGGAACGAGAAGAACAGGAAATTCTCAATCATTCCGATTGGATTAGAAAGGATGTTAGGTAGAGGAAGGGTCTAAAGGATCGTTTCATCTTATTTGTAGGAAAATCAATGGGGTTCTTTTAATTACATTGAAAAAAAAAAAAAATTATGGTTAATTAAATCGTAGATATAGGTGTGTATATAGCTAAACAAAAATATCAATCATTTATTTGATATCCTTTTTTAGTTTCTTACTCGTAGCTTTCTGCGAAGAAGGTAGTCGCGGATTTTCTTGTAAACGTTCGTCTTCCTTATCGTCCTGTCTTTCTCTCTCTCTCTCTCTCTTACACGAGGGATCCCTCGAAGCACGGAGAAATTCGTCTACTTCTCGCGCGTTCAACAAGTTTCCACCCTTCTCCTCTCTTCTCTCCGCCGACGTTGTTGGATGGATCGCTAGGTGACCACGTCGACGTGCCGTACCATTACTTTTCGCACTTTTTCCAAAAGCGTCTCTCTGAAAGCTTACTCTCTTTTTTTTCTCTTTTTGTTTGAGTGTATCTCTCTTTCTGTCTTGAAGGGTCAGCAGGTGTTCCAACTTTTTACCATCATTCCAATCCGTAATGAAAAGAATTGATCAACGAAGAACGATAATGCTACCCCTACAAACCCATAACTAGTTAACGAAAACTCAGTACTCCCAACTCGAACGCGATATGTCAACGTTGGATATCATATTGACGTATCGACTTCTCCAACGTTGTTCACGAACCATCGGCCAATTAACGGCTCTCTTTGTTTTTTCAACAAATACTCGTAAATCTAAACAGATCCATCCGGCTCGTTTCATCCAACCCTCTACACCCTCTTCTTCGTTCTACGCTTCGTAACGTTATCCCTCTGTACATGTGTATCTATATACTTACACGATATTCAAGATACACTCACGCATACACGCATACGTGTACGATCCTTCCAATTTGCCAAATATCTTCTCCTCATATCAACTAATCCTGACGAAATTCTTTTTGGTTTGGCACACATGCTCAAAGATTTGTTATAATTTTTTAAATTAATGATGAAGAACAGAGAGAATAAAGGTACTAGTCCTTCTTCTTCTTCTTCTTCTTCTTCTTCTTCTTTTTTTTTTTTTGTATGCATCTAGTTGTGTAAAGCAGTGGTAGGTTTTAAAGTGACAATACATATCGACTGAACTTAACGCTGTAAGGGGGATAGAAAGTTTGGTGGCGCACGCGTCAGTTCTCCGCGATAGTCTCCGAAAACACCCTTCTCTTCAGGTTTTCCCCTTTTCCCTTCTCCTTCCACCCTTCTCCCTTTTCTCTTTCTACTCTGCTCCTCGAACGTTGTCCCTTTCGTATAACACGAATCTACAAATACGTGCCATTTGAAAGTCTTTTGTTCGAACGACGATGCGGATAAACGTTCAACAACAATTATACGAACACTTTTTTTTTTGCATATATAGTTTAAAATCATGATTAGAATTATAACAAATTTTGTAATCTTTATTTGAAATCATGTTTTAATGTAGAAGAACAATAGAAATAATTATCGTATTTTTTGTTTCCTAAAATGAAAAGATGAAAGTAAAAATAAGTGCAAATATAAACTCGCGTCGATCAGTTTGACAAAGAGAAGAAGATATTTCGAGTAGACTGCTGTTGGTTGGATGAAAATTTCATTCGACGTTTCTCTGTCTCTCTCTTACTGTTTCTCTTTGTTAGCTTAATAAGACGCGAGACGTAGAAGAGAGGAGGTCTGCTGCCGGTTCACAGACTTTGTAAAAGCAAGCGGGGGTGGCTCGCGGAGAAAAGGGCGCAACACTGCGGAGGGTGAGTTGGTTGGTTGGTGAGGGGAGTGAAGGTGGCGAAGGACGGCTTGCGGACGGGGTTGCCAAGGGGTGCGGGGTTGCTTGAGGCTAACAGAGAGAGAGAGAAAGAGAGAGAAAGAGGGTGAGGGGTTGAAGGGAGAGAGGAAGTGGGAGGCGAAGTGTCGTCGTCCGAATAACGGCCAAGCGGCATCGACCGATCTTCCAACCCCCCCGAAGCCCGTGCGAAGCGTCAACTTGTTTCCCTTCTGTTCTGCGAATATCGGTCCTTCAATTTGCCCGCTGCGGTTCGCTAACGCCCTTCTCTTTTACTCCTTTCTCCACTTCTTTATATCCATTTATTTAGTTTTTTTCTTGTTCCCTTTTACTATCCGTTTCGTTCGCTTCTTCTTCGTTTCATCTTTTGATTGGAACAATTGTATTTGATACGAACGCATAAGAGAACCTTTTCTTTCCTAGGACACGGGTCCTAGCCTATGCTTTTTTCTTTGGAAAAATTGTTAATCGAGATAACGCAAATTTTCCGGGATAAAAGTTGTTTGAAATAATTGGAACGATTAAAGTAAGTAGTACGTGCTTATTACGCGTTCACAGTTGCTAAATACTTTCTATGCAAATGGATCGCCAGGGATGATCATAGTTGGGAATCGAGTCGTGCGATCTAACACGGCGTTATCACTTTTTAAAGATAATTACGAGAAAGGTGAAGAAAAAAACAAAAAGAATGATTAACCAAGGGATTGTCCTAGTATACGTCGATGGAAGATGGAGGGTTACGAGGATGACGACGATACACACTTTTGTATCAAGTGTCACGCTACGATACACGGATTAGAAAATTATGTTCGTCATCGTCAATCTGGATGCCGTCCACCTGACGACAAAGCTGAAACCGCACGAGAATCACCCTCAACTCCAACCACTGTCTCTTATCCAGAAATACTCAATGCAGATGCTTTCTTCAGTTCGTTAGAATTGCAGAGCAGTTCGAAACCAAATCCTAGACGTACAAATACTCTATTAGAGAATAATAGGAAATACAAGAGAAATGAACGACGAAAGAAAGGTCAAAAGACACCTGCGGAAACTGAAGATTCCAAAGAAAAACTTAACAGTATGTTACCAGCTGATACAGACTTGGACGATCCCGAGGAACATCTCTGCATTCCGTCTTTCGTTGGGTTCTCCGATATCGTTACTTCAACCGCCAATAAATCTACGACTACTGTCAATTCGAACAAATTGAATCAATCGATTAGACATTCAACTATTAACATTGAAGGATCGAATTTTCCTATCAAACACGAACCAGAACATTCTTTAGAAGGTTTAGTTACTGACTCGAAACAAACCGATAGGAAAAGGCCTGAAGAAAATCAAAGAATTGAACAAGATCATCAAACGTGGTTAGATGATACGATACTAGCAGATCTTGTTGAAAATAATGAAAATAAAGATTTAACCAGATATGATGAATTCGAGTATCAGCAGGACGTAGACTTGATGTTAGACGAAGATCTTGCTGAGGAAGAATCTTATTCCGAATCCGACGACGGTGAAGATCAGGAAAGACCACCACGAGGTCACACAGGTGGAAAATGGAAGCCTGGCTTGAATGATCTTCCTCAAAATATAGCTCAGTTACAAGACGACGAGGTAGAAGCTGAAGATGATCAACATTCGGAACACCCACCTCCCAGTTACACAGGTGGCAAGTGGAGGCCCACGGAATCAGCTCAGGTAAAGAAACAAAAATAATTGTACAAATGTTTACCCATAATTATCTTGAAATACTCATTGCAGAAAGATGAGGATTATCAGGGTAAGAATACAGCGAGACAACCACCACCAGAACACACGCAAGGAAAATGGATTCCGGGTACACAAACGGATATCGACTCGGGATATTGGTGCAATCCTTGCGGCAGGAAGCTTGCGTCGCGATTGGTCTATAACAGGCACCTTCTCTCTGACTTGCATGCTCGAAGAAGCATTCGTGAGATCGACGATGGTGTTCATCTACCACGTACCGCAAGGAGAATATTGACGCGACGGCAAATCGCCCTAGCTGAGGTTAATATTAGTTATCTAAAGAATAATTGTTCCTATTTTGTATTAACAATATACACGGTGTCCCAGATTTTGATGTTCAAACTATAATAATAAGACAAGAAAAATAGACACATCCTGTACAATAAATTAGTTTTCTCTATAAAATGATTATGTTCGAAATTTGATGTAGTTTAATCTAACGTCTACATTTACAGAAAAGCAAACCTACACCCGAAGATAAAGAAGTCAAGAAGAATCCTCGTAAAAGAGAAAAAGAAGTACTCTCCTGTGAGATGTGTCACGCTCGCGTGAGAAAAGCTCAAATGGGCAAACATTTGCTTTCCCATTACCATTGCCGCGTGGCAGGAATAAATCCTCAGAGTCCAAGGGCGCGTCGATTTCTATTGGAGAACATGGGGAACGTAGTTCGCCAATGTCCATTCCAATGTGCTTCTTGTCGTTTCTACTGTAATACCGAAGAAACTTTTTTACTTCACTGGCGTTCAGAACTTCATTCTAAAACTTTAGAAAAAGTAAATATGATCGTCGTGATGTTGAAATGAACATTAGGGTCGTCAAACTCATGATATTTTATTTTGACATAAATTGTTGCAGATAAGTGGAAGCTATAGATGCGGTTCTTGCGATTTCTGGTGTGCTGACAGTAAAACAATGGAGACACACTTATTAAGCACGAGTCATCGTGACGTAGTATCAATGATGAACGGTTCGGTACCGGTGGTAATCAGTCGTCAACAAGCATTACCCTGTAGCAGCTGCAACCGTCAATTCCGATATAATCTGCAGCTGCGAATGCACGTCAAGGAGACAGGACACAAGGAAAGTCTCACAGCATCGGACGAGTATCAACAACGTATCACGTGCAGCATGTGCCCCCAAGTCGTGAGGTCCTTGGTATCTCTTCAACGCCATCAGTTAACCTGTCACGTTAACAAGGAAAGCGAAAAGAACGAATTGGCCCTTTCCACGCAACCAACGCCTTACTTTTGTTCTTTTTGTTCGATGAACTTTGCTACTGCTCAAGAAGCCGTTCTTCATAGAAGAACCTCAACTCACAAGGAAATTGTTAAAAAACTCAAATCCTCGTCTGAAAAATCATCAAAGAGAACACATAAAAATTGTCCGCACTGCGACGAGAAACAATCAACTCTTGCAGAACACAAGGAACATCTTCTGAAAAGGCATTCAAACTTGTGTCACAGGTTAGTTTTGGGTTTGTTGGGTGTGAAATACCTACTTTATAAGTATACGTTGTTCTTATCCTTAATAAGAAATTCTTGCAGGTGTCCACAATGCGGAATACTCTTTGCTTTTTCGCAAGACGTAACGCGACACACCAGGGACAATAAGTGTAGCAAGAAAAAGGAAGTGAATGATACTAAGTCAACGACAGTGGTAAAAGAAGAATGGAAGTGCAACACTTGTCATTTCTCGACGGATTCACAAGCAGAATTAATATTTCACGAGGTTCTTCATAGTGACGGAGTTCAATCAAACAAAGACAACAAATCAATAATTAAATATCAGTGTCCTCTGTGTAAAAAAAGTTTCACCAAAGCGTCCCTAAGGAACCACATCAGAATGCATACAGGTGAACGTCCATTTTCGTGTGCCAAGTGTTACGTGTCATTTGCAAGAAGGTCTGACTTGAATGTTCATCAAAGAAATTGTTCCTCCGTTTCGATAACTGGCTGGTCAGACGAGGTTCATCGCAGAAGAAATTTCGTCTGTTCGGAATGCGACAATGCTTTTTACACCAAGTAAGTAAACTTAGTTTAATTCTTATAGGAAAGCTATAACAAATGAGACGTCTCGTCACCGTCGCTTAAACTGTTAACATTAATGACGAGCAATATTCGACTGTAGAAATTCTTTGGATCACGGTGACGCATTAGGTCGGAATAAAAAGCTTAGGACAATAAAAACGTTTACCGCGAGTTGAAACCGCGAAATGTCCGCTTGCACTCGTAGTAAAAGTGTCCTTGCTGCATAACTATAAAATAAAAGACCGTATCCGTTGGCGAGTATAAGAGAAAAAGGAACAGCGGAGTTAAACCTGAAGACGTACCAAGATAAAGATAGAGAAACGAAGATGGGGAGGCGGTAGGTGTGTTTTCTGCAAGACACCAGCTCGTATTAACATCTCATAGTGGGTTGTGAGCTTGTAAGGGTCATTCTATAGTATTTAACGGGCTTGCATTATGAGCCGCGAGTTGGTATATGGTCTCCTTCTTCACCCTCCTACTCTTTCTTCTTCTTCTTCTTCTTCTTTTTCTTCTTCTTCCTTCTCTAATACTAATGTATTCAGGTAGGCGCCTATACGTGGGAGCTCACAGCTAGGGCGCCTCGCATCGTGTTAACCTTCCCCTCGCAAACGTTCGCGAGTTGCACGACGTCGACATAAGTATTAAAACATTGCTATAGTACTCCGAGTAGAGAGAGCCGGTCGACTATAAAGCAAATGTTAACACCTTATGTTTTATCCTTTTCTCTTTTCTTGAACTTCGTTCGTTCGATTTTTTAACAAACAAAAAATATATTATTATAGAAAAGTAGTCTTTGTTCGTACAACGTCAGACAAGGTTCTCGTAAAGCAACGCGTATCTCTGGAAAAGTTTTCAAAGTCCATGAACTACTTAATCGACGAATTACATCATCCAACCCATGAGCGTACTACCACCAACCCTCGGAAACCACTCTCAACTGCCATTTCATAGATCAGCTTGTCAGTATCGCTTGGAAAATTATGTTCCGTTCCCGATATCTATCGGAGCAAGTATTCTGGTATCCTGATTTTACCTTGGAAGACAGCATGTCCTTCGTCTTCAATATGCTTTCCCAAGGAATCGTTGAAGTTACAGTCATTTTAAGGTGAGGGTGAAACTGTACTCGTTTTGTGTTATTTAGCAAAAGAGAAAAGAAGAGAAGAGAAGAGTGGAATGAAGGAGAATCTAAAGAAGAAGAATAAGAAGAAGAAGAAGGGTAGGCAGGCAGGCAAGCAGGCAGGCAGGCAAGTAGGGGGTAGAGGAAGGAGAAGGTCGTGCAGAGGGTCGGCGGCTGGGATCTAGAAAGAAAGAAAGAAGGTAATTACGAAGAGACGGGCAGCTCCCGCGCAACCGATCGGCTACCCAATTCTCAGAATACGCGACCAGTTCGCGATGTATGCGCATATTCAAGATAGTATGTTACATACGCGAGTTACTGACCGTAGGTTTCGCTTCGTTCAGCACCCCCGCTTGCTCTTCCCTCCAGCAGTGCCCTCGGTGTCCCTTGGTGCGGTGTCCAACCCTCTTACCTCCTTTCTCTCCGTTTCTCTCGACGTATGCCGTGTACACGCGTTCCCCAGAGGTATTTACATATATGGACCGCGGCGTGGCGCGCGCGTATCTTTTATCTTCCGTAGCAGTAATGGCGCGTCCACCTCCTTCGTACCTGGTCAGGTAAACACCGTGCAGATAGGCATACTGGGTGAGATTGCCGTAACCTCGCAAGCCCTGCCTGCCGTCGCGTTCATCGGGATGCTTTAACATCCAGACGCGATCCTACTTCTTCCATACGAATAAATATCGTCCTATGCAGGGAACCTTCCACGGTGCAAGACCATAGATCCCAGATTAGAAATTCTAATGCACCTTTGCTTCTTTCCACGTCGAACGTCTTCCCTTCATTCTTCGGAAATCCTACATTTATCCTATATACCGAGTTAGATTTACAGGACCTTTCTACACTGATTTTCAACGAATCATCATAGTAGTTTTAGGATGGCGTAAAAGATTCCCGTAGAAAGGGAGTTCAATTTCAGAGCAAAGGGACACCATTGTCTTTGTAACCGTTACCATTCTGTTGCACCTCTAGCTGCTAACGAGGCACGGTGTCGTCTTTACGGATCACCCCATAGACACCCTAAATCCTGCTCTCTTACTTCTTGTGTAGAGAAAGACGGAAGGAAGAGAATTGTCCATGCTCTCGAGGAACAATGCGTGGCTGTTGGTCTCCCTCTTTTTCGGAGCGAATGGTAGTAGAGGACGTCCAGCAGAGTGTCGCCGGAACGAAAGCTTTTTTTCTCGAGTTGTTGGACTCACCGGGGGTGGGAAGACTCCCTCTCTCGGCCCCATGGCCTTTGTGCCATGCGAGTTGGGTATGTGCGTTTCTCTACCTGTCTCCCTCTCTTTATCCCATTCCCGTTCTCTCTGTTCTTTTCCATAGCAGCCATCGTTTTGGCGTAGTAGCCGTGCGCGACGATGGTGCGCGCACTGTGTGGTGTACGATGGCACGCGGTAAGCACGGCCCCGTATGCAGACAGTTTAGTGGTGACTGCCCCGCGAGTCCAGTTGTCGCGTGAAATATTGCAATTCATAAAATAAAACAGACCTGTGGTCGAGAACGCGTAGATATAGCCAAAGCCCACGCTGCTAACCATCCTCCTAACGGCCAAACCATCCTACTACCCCCTTCGTTTAACCATCTCCTCCACCCCTTTAGACTGAACTACCCATTCCCTTTTTCCCTCTCTCTCTCTCTCTCTCTCTCTCTCTCTCTCTCTTCTTTCTCTCTCAGCTAGCAGTCGCAGGTTCTCTGCACCTTTACCTTCGACAAAGCCAGCATACACCTCCGGCACTCTTTATCCTGTTCACCTTCTTTCTCTTTCACGTTGTTTCGTTTCTTTTGCATTCTCGCCTCTCTCCGTTCTTGTTTCACGCGTTTCGCGAATGGTAACGTCGCCAAACCGCAACGCTTCCTAAGCTCGAGCTTCTCCGCGGACTCAACATTTTTCTACTCCGAACCGCCTGTCTGTTGCCACCAAACGGCCTTCTGGAATCCCGAATAGGATGCGTACAGTTTTACAACACACATATATATCCATACATAATTACATATATACTTTACTCACATAAGCAGGTTACATATAATTTGTACATTCTTACTATCACCACCACCACCAGCAAGTTGAGAGACAAATTTTAAGCCCTTCCAGTCTTTCTTCAATAATTCAGGATTTACCTTAGAGTCCGTTCGTTTTTTCTCCTTATCTTCGAATCCGTTGGAACTATCGGGGTATAATCGACGAGGTTCTTTCTACCCGGAGGGAAAAAGGAGGCGTCGACATAGATCGCGGTTAAAATGCCGAGCCTGCCGGAGATGCCTCCTTTTCCGCCGACGAAATTAGCGAGCGACATGTTTATTGTAAATGAATCCTACTCCGAGACCATGCAAGAGGAAAGGAGAGAGAGAAGGTGCTTGGTAGAGTAGCGTTGTACGTAGCCAGGGGATGGCGCCGGTCGAGAACGAGGAAACGAAACGGGAGACACGGAATGAGAGAGAATGAGAGAGAATGAGAGAGAAAGAGAGAGAGAGAGAGAGTGAGCAGGAGTTTGGAGGGTGCGCGCGCGCGAGCTCAGTGTCCCGATTTATGCGCCCGTTACCGAGCCCTCTGGCGCAATTAAGCTTGCGTTATAATATTGTTGTTTATTCTGAGCCTCGGCTGGAAAGCGTTAACCACCCCTTCGCTGGTCTTCCACCGTAGTACTAGGCGACGCCACTTTCCTACACTACTACCCCTCGAAAGCACCCTCCTAATCTTCATGACGCGGCAGCTAGATCCTGTCTCTCCCTTTCCCTTACCCTCTCTTTCTTGGTATGCGTCTGTTTCTCTATCTCTCGTACACTTTCGCAAAACTTCCAACATCAGCGGCTATGCGGAACTACGCGTTCACTACCCTTGCACCAGACGAAATTTCCTTCTCTTCCGTTTGTCTCAACCTGATAGGACGAGAAGGACAAAGATAAAGATACTACGAAGGGGAGAAAGAGAGACAGAGAAAGGACTTCGATCAGGATTCGCGTTAATTCCAACTTATTCCACCGAGCGGTCACGTACTCCCTTAACGAGCTTCACGCTCCTGACAGAAACCAATGCGCATCCGGGTTTCTCCCTAAGATTTGCGACCACTTTTGACATGGTTTTTTTCATAAAAACAAATAATCTTACCTTACTTTATATTTATGTCTACAGTTTTTTTTTCTTTTTTTTTTTTTTTTTATTCCAATGCACAAAGTAGAAAGAATTTCAAATTGAAAAATTCGTCGATAATAAAACGAAGATAAAAGTTATCGTGATTGTAGAATAGTGAAACACGATCGGTTTTGTGTGTTTGTACATGATGACAGAGTAGAGTTTGAATTTAAAAAAAGAGATTTTGACGCAAGGGGGATTACGTTGTGAGAAGAGAGTAAAACGCGAGTTAAAGTGGACCGTGAATTAAAGCAGCCTTCGTAAAACCGGTCGTTGCTACTTATTCAGCTGTGCGGTAAACGTAAATCGGAGTTGGTTTATGATTCCGTAGCGGTTGTAAATAATAACGGTACGCGTTACGTCATATTTTCACGCGCGTCCACGACTGTTCGACATTGCCCCGGGTGGGGATAGCCGGAATAATTTCTCGTTTGTAATCGGTAGCGATAATATGTTTCATGCTTTAACGTCGCGACCCGCATTCAACGATTCATGCGATAATCATTTAATCCAAAATTTGCATAAATAATATTCCTTCGAATACAAAGGATCGATCGTCAATGTTTTTTTTTTTTGTTTAAAGAAAAATTTGTATTATTTAAAACGACGATCGCGCGTTGAATTTATCGATCGTATCGATTTATCGCGATTGAAATGCAGAAACATCGTGAATGATCCGATCGTATAATCTCGTTGATTTATTTCTTCGTTTATGTATCAATTCCGTGATCGGAGAACGCAATCGATTTTACGATTCCTCTCGACGCCTTTATCTCTTTTCGTAACGTTTAAATAAATCATCGAGGTAGATACAATTCGTACCAGTTTATCAACCTTTTTTGATACTTAAATTCGTACTTTACGTAGATAAAAGAAAACACGTGAAATTGATATTAGTTACAAATGAATTCTTAATTCTCTGTTAAAAAATAAAACATTAATTCGATGAAAAATAATTCAGTTTGGAATATTAGTCAAGTGGAATATAACACCGTGGTTTGAGAAGTTCGATACGATCACATCGGAGTGGTGCCGAGGTTAGAGAAAAGGAAAGCAAATAAGAAACTAAGAAGAATAAGAAGAATAAGATGGAGAAGGGATAAAGAAGAAGAAGAAGAAGAAGAAGAAGAAGAAGAAAAGGGGAAGGGTTAGGGGGACAGAGGTGGACGGACGTAAGGACGTACGGACGGACGTACGAACCGACGAAGGTGGGATTGAGTTATGACAGCGTTTGCTCCAGGGGGCCGGGTTTCGAGCTGGCGAAGCGGATATTCTTCTTATTCTTTATTTCTTGGTCTGCAGGGCCGCCGTAGGAACCGTCGGCCATGCATCACCTTCGGTTCACTTTGGTCCGGCCTCCTCTTCTTCGGCATCCTTCCATGAGCGTACCCCACCGCCATCACGAGCCATCACGATCCCACCTCGCCCATCGTCCCTTGGAATCCTCGATTCCACCCACCTTGGCAGCTTCACCGGTTATCCACCAAGGAGTTCACCGGCTTCTTCCACCAAGGATTAACGTTTCTAGTATCACTCCTCCTCTTCCCCCTCCCCTTGCCTTCCCCGCTTCTTTCTTGGCCATCCTCCTGTGCAAGTTCGCGACTCTCCTCGTTAATTGCATCGGCCAAGCTCGCGTAGGTACGTCCACCTTCTTTCCAGACCTTGATCTCCGCATCGACCTTCTTCTTGTTCTTCTTCTTCTTCTTTCTTTTCTCTTTTTTCTTTTTTCCTGTAGTTGCTGCTTCTACTTCTACTACTACTACTACTACTACTACTACTACTACTACTACTAGTCTAAAAGGGAATATAATACCGATAGCCTTTTACGATCCGTCCGATCGTTCAATCCCTCTATTCGAGATACTTGACGTTTTCTTGATAAGAAGCAATAAATCATTGAATAGGTGGCTCGATTCGCCTACCATACATACATATGTATGTTTGAAAAATAAGAGAGATACGAGTTTTGAAGGTGGAATAGAAAAGAGAATGGTATAGAACTAAGGGCACGCGTAAATCACGGGTAGTAATAAAGATCCACTTGTCGCGGGCGGATATTTATGAAGCGTTTCACGGTTCTTCCCGCCAAAAGAGAATCACCTTTTAGCTCTTCGCCTCGGCCTCCGGATGAACGATCGTCCGATTTCGAGATAATCGAAGAGGTCAGTGGCGGAGGGGACTAGGGCGAGAACTCGAACCAGGAGTAAAAACGAGCATGCCGGGTTGGAAGAAGAAGATGAAGAAGATGAAGAAGAAGAAGAAGAAGAAGAAGAAAGAAAGAAAGAAAGATAAGTCGATGCTCGACAGAACGAATGAACGGAGGAACGAATGAAGGAACGAAAGAACGAAGAGGCCATAAATACCTCAGCGCGTTCAGCCAATTAAAACAAATCATTTTAATGCACAACCTTTTTAATTAATGCCCGTGCTCGCTCGCTCCCATCCGCTTCCCTCCTCCTCCTCCTCCTCCTACTCCTTTTACTCAGCGCGTACTACACGATCGGCTTCACTGGCTCTGCAATTCCCATCTCGAAGCGATCGGGTCCGATATTAACTTATACGTCACTCTGTATATCGCATACTTTCTCCCTCTCTCTCTCTTTCTCTCTCTTTCTCTTTCTGTTCGTGTACATAACCGATTATCCTTAACCCCTAAGCGCGGACGTCCGATGATGACGCCACAGCATCACCGGGTTCGCTGAGCTACCACCATTCTCAATGATGGCTCCTTGCAAGTCCCTAACCAGACTCGATTTTAATTATACGAATTTTCGCGACTTGATTGTACATTCCACCCAACCACCACCACCACCACCACCACCACCACCCTAACTTTACTCTTCTCTCTTTTTATTTCTTCTTGTTTTCTTTCTACTTCTTCTTCTTCTGCTTTCTCTTTATTCTTTCTTCTACAACAACATCGTCGACGAGATTTATGCCCTCCAGACGGCAACTGGCAGATAAAGATAGGATACCGTGGTATCGATATCCGACTGGATCCGACTTCGTTAGGATACAAATTGAGATACGGCCGCGATCACAGGATACCCACTCGTACCACCTAACGTTATACTTTGATCAAAGGCAACCTTAAAAGCTATCGGATTTCTACTAAACTATCCTAAATTGTGTTCGCGTGTCTAATCTGTTTGAGTATTGGTTTTACTTAACTGACTAAGTACACAATGTTGCAAAATTGTGATTAGAATTAATTGGGGAAAAAATGGAAGCTTCGCAAAACTTCAATATTTTGGATCTCGCACTGGATGGCACTTGAGTCATCGTTTTATCGACGGCTCGTTTTAACGACGATCGCGCCAGAGTTCAGAGATTAGACTTTTAAATGGCCCCCGCTCAGAGCCGGTACGTATTTCACGAGATGACGGTAGACGTCGCGTTAAATCATCCGGAGTGACCGCATCCGCTTGCCCAATCGGCCCCAAGTCTCTCCTTAACGGCCTCTTGTCACGCCTGCGACATTCCACCGAAACACACCGGCCCTCTTCCTTTCCTCAAACCTTCTCCTCCTCCTCTTCCTCCTCCTCCTCGTCATCATCTTATTTTCTTCATCTTTTCGAAAGCCACCCTCTCCGTTCTCTCCTCGTCTCTATCCACATCTACAAACTTTGCCTTTCTACTCAACGTCACAACGTCTTTTCAAAATCTACAAATCAACTAACACTTTCGTTTCTCAGACTAATATTGTTCTATCGGAATTCAGAAAGCCACTATTGGATAGAGGTTTGGTACAACCTACTATAGATAGAGAGAATAAAATAAAAATGAAATAAATATCTGACCACCTTCTACGTGTTCGTTTGAGAA
The DNA here is from genome assembly GCF_001465965.1 of Polistes dominula. The sequence continues at coordinate 880,327 of NW_015149021.1, read as the reverse complement.
CCAAACCGTTGAGCAACAACAACACAAGTTGTCGTAATTCACCGCTCCTTTCTTTCACCTTCGTCAAATCGATTCGATCGACGTTCCTCAGATCGATGTTTCTTCGAAAAGATCCTCCAATTGATTCGAGTTAATGTCCGAAAGTCCGATATTTTTCTACCTTTTTCTTTTTACGAATGTAAATGTCACGACACTTTTGAATAAATCTAAGTAATTAATATTTGAAAGATTTCTCAAAGTGTCTTGACTAGTTTTTTGAAGGATTTTTTCAGTGAAAACTTTTTTTAGAATCGGGTGAAACGAAAATGAAACACCAATGTTTCATTGAAAAGAGACATCTGTAGGATTTAGTCTGCAAGAATGAGATGAAAAACAGTATGCATTTGTTTCTTATTATCTCGTTTTCTTCTTTGTGCGATGCTTCGTAGCATCGTAGCATCCCCACTCTTGGACATGTGTGTGCTTGCGTGCGCTTTCATATGTTTTGCCAATCAATTAGTTTTTTGAATGGAAACTAGATGGCGAATACAATTTGAAGCACCAGTTAAATGATCGCAAATTAGAATTTGGCATTTAATACAGTGGTACCTTTGATTAAGTTCCTGAAAACCAAACGAAATGAAAAAATATACAACAGTTGAAAAATGATAATACATGTAGTTAAATTTATTAGCATGAAAATGTGTAAGGAAAGTCTATCTCGGGTCTTACTGCGCGTATATTATTATTCAACAGGTAACCAAATACGAATGGCAATAGGTAGAAGAGAGGTCTCAGTAATGCGCTCGCGCGTGCACTCGCACAAGGATTTCATGCGTGAGAAAGCGCACCTGCATGTAGAGAAGATGGCACAGGTATTAATATTACTTTTTATCGCGAATTCCAATCCCCAGGAAAAGTCTTGTCTACTGGACACAGTGAATGTGATAATTCAGATGCAATTACCAACCGTCGTGTATGAAAAAATATGTTGTATAGAAAAAGATAGAAATGAAAAGCTTCGAACGGATTTTCCGATTACACTATAAATATCAACAATCTTGAAAGGAAGTTCCACTCATCGTTTATGTCATTTACAAGCGCATTCGTGGCAACAAATCCAATGCACCTTTGATTTTCAAGGACGGAATTTATATTTTCCACGAATGGACATGAGCTCTTTCACGTGGACGTATCTTAAGTAATATTTACGTATCTACCATTTACTTGTATGTAATTTTTAATAATCATCTAGGAGAATTCAAACTCGATGGATCGTTGATGATATACCAACGTTTTAAAACGAATAATCATCATTTACATATTCCACGATGCTTTTTCAACTATATCTGAAAGTTTGATGTTAACGATAAGATCGAGAACACATCTCTTATCTTAGATTACATGTAGAAGAAGGGTTTATCGTATACAGATGGTTAGATATAATTTTAAGATCTTATATCGATACTTCAGGTTTACCTGTTCTCTCATCAAACGTTCCGTAAATCGTAAAGAAGAAATCAATGTACAGAGTAACCAACAGAATCGAAATATTAATTCCTAATAGGAAAGAAATGAAATACCGATTCTATGATTCATTTCCGGATTACTCAGGAAGAATTCTACGAAAGGTTGCATCAAACTCGTCTCTGAACTTTATCGTAATCTTCATTGTCGGCACGATCCTAGTGGATTTTTTAGGATCGTTGAGGATCGCACGCAATGCACCCTCGTGAAAGTTGCACACGTAGGATACTTGGGAAAGATGCTTACATCGAACACGCAGGTTCGATTTAAAGGATTCGTGAAACACGCGTACTCAAGTCTTGCTACCTGGATCTTTTTCTTTTCCTTTCTCTTTCTGGCAGGTGCAAGGCATAGTCTAACGTTGACCAGGTTCGTGCGAGGGCGTGTATACGCTGACATTGTAAAACTTGGCGTTACACTTGCGTAGCCAATTGGGTAGGCCGGTTCTCCCTCTAGGACGGCCCAGATCTCACGTAGCTCTTTCTCTTCTTCTTTCTCTCTCGCACTTATTGCCACTCACCGCTTCCCAGTATCCTCTAACGTCCTTCTTCCCCTACCTTTTTGCTCGAATCTCTCTTTCTCTCTCTCTCTCTCTCTCTCTCTCTCTCTTTTTCTATTTCTTCTTTTTCTGTTTCTCTTTCATTCACTCTCGATCGGTCTCTCCGAGTAAACTCCCCAACATATCGGCTAGTTACCATCGCGAAAAATCAGCGTCCTTCGTCCTCCTGTCCTGTCCCCAAGCAGCTTTCCAACAGCAACAGCAACAGCAGCAGCAGCAGCACCACCACCACCAATAGCAAACTCAAGAACGACATCGAGATCTTGCGGCCGGCAACCGGAGATACGAGTACCGCCGATCCTGGATACTTGTGTTCGAAAATTTGCTGCCAATTTCGATAACATCGACGAGGGAAACGGTCGTTCTCGACTCTACTTCGTTCGATGAACGATCTACCTTTGTACGACATTGTTTAAAAGTAGTAATCCAACGATACGTAGATATTCGTCGATGTGTACTTAGTAATTTAACTAAATTATATAATCAATTTCCCGTTATGTGTTTTATATTTGAAACGATAATATAGATGAAATCTAAATCTTATCTTAGAAAATATGAGGAAGAAAATATCTCTCTCGTGGGAAGGGGGAGAGGAGGAGATGAGGAGGGGGGGGGGGGAATAATAAAATGAAGAAAAAATATTTCTATCTCATTAGTTTTTATTATACGAGATTATAAATAGTCGATCTTTCCAGATTCTGTTCCTCCCTTGTTTTATTTTTATATCATACTTAAAAAGAAACTTTAATCCTCTGATAAAACTCTAATAGGCAACAAATATATATGGCTTACCTATATTTAAAAATTCCACTTTACTTCGAGCAGATGATTTAATTAACCTCATAGCCGTAAAAGTCAGTGCTCTTACTGTATCCTAATTAAGGTGTCATAAATCCTCACTTGCTTCCTCTTCTAAAACGATGAGAATTCCGTGAGGTAAAGCGGGAGGAGATCCGGTCTCGATACGTCATTTTGACTTACTTACACCATCTTCAGAGGAAAAATCAATGAACGTAAAAACAAATTTGAAAAAGAAGAGATGGGTGTGGATGGGAAAGACGACTATTTTTTTAGTTTGTTTCTTAACGTTGGCAGGTTGATATACATAGGATGCAACACAGCTGGGATCGGATCGTAAGGCGTGCAAACGGGGCCCGATACTCGCACGCGTACCAAGCATTCGTAGGCCCATTGTCCTGTCTTATTACGCGTCGAACTTAACGAAAGCGCGCGTGCCTATTTAACCAGCAAAATCATTATTCTCAACGCCATTTAACCATGCTCAAATGGTATTCCAAAAATTGTACTCGCACCCGTGAAATACTTTTCGAATACACTTGGCATACCTGGCTCTACGATCTTGTTTACCCATAACTTTTTGTTTAAACTGCAACATGCACTATCTGCCACATATGTCAATAAATTTTGTTTAATCCGTTTGTTTCAGGCACGCATTGAGACAACATATGCTTCGACATGCCGGTAAAAAGTACAAGTGTGGACTTCCAGGTTGTCCTACTGTACTCCGTACAGCTTCCGAGTTGAAGTATCATCGTTCATTGGTCCACGACGATGCATCTACCAATAGAAGATATCCCTGCGTGCATTGTTCTTACTCAGCCAAAACTAAGACCCAACTACGCAGGTATCCTATTGTTAAATATACGATTACAAATTTACGACTCGTTCGGGTAATAGAACAATAATTTAATATGATCAGTTATTATTATTATTATTATTAATTATAAAGATCGATAAACTATATGCTTCCGCGTGGGTGGATGGGTGGTGGATTTTACGATTCATTCCTCTTACGATTCTTTGACTAGTTGAAATAATAAAAGAGAGAAAGAGAGAGAGAGAGAGAGAATATTGGCTGTATCATCAGCATCCTTCCAACTAATATTATTGACATTAATTTTAATCAAGATTTCTGACCCGAGTTCGATGCATTCCTACAGCATTAATCATGTTAGCAAGTCGCGTATATATAATTGATGTCTTCGAGGAAGCCGGATCGAATTAATTGCGAGGATGCAACGGACGTGTCAGCACGTATACGAGATCGACACGGGTCGCATATATTTATAAAAAAAAAAAAAAAAACTAATAAAAACAAATCAATTTTCTTTGGGAATCAATATACTTATGGGGAGGATCATACGTTTGATAGTTGAATATCTTTGCAAGTATAAACGCAAGTTCCTTGTCCAATAACTCGATCTCGATCTAAATCGACTAGAACACGTTATGGTGGATGATCGAGACTAATATTGCTATTAATCGGCAAGATAGTATCGAACGAATAGCATTTAATTATTGATCCCGATCGATCGAAGAAAATGGAAGTAATTTGATACAACCGATCGATGATTCATCATAACGACGTAACACTTAATGGAATTCGCATGAATTTGTTTGAAGAGAAACGATTCGATTTTATTTTTTTTTCTTCATTTTTTTCTTCAGGGTCTCGATTAAGTCATAATGTTAGCTGAATTGCAATTTGCCAAACGATCAACTCAAGCCCGGTTTAAATTAAGCCTTATTAAGGGTATTGTGTCGTAGAATAGCAAACCGATATGTACTAATAAATTTCATCTCATTTCCTACGACAGCAAAGTTGCACTCGCAAGCTTTGGAAGAAAAGAAGAAGTATCGCGAGCGTCAAAAGGGAACAAATAAAAAAGGGTGGAGGAGGATGGGTGGGGGCGAGCAAGCGGAAGTTGCGTGCAGGAGCCGACTAAGTGCGGGCAACCCGTTATGATCGGGCACACACGGTGGATACTCGATGTGATACTCGACGCGATATTTCATCGCGAATTGAGTACTTACTACGTGAGTCGAACTCAACGCAGGCCGCAGAGTGTCGCGAATCTTTTCCTTCTCTCTTTCTCTCTTTCTCTCTTTCTCTCTATCCGTCTATCTACCTCAGTCTTGTACCGCGGAACGGAGTAAATCACACGGGATTTTAATTAAACGTGTCATGCATTTCGAAGCTGATATACGCGTAGCCACCACGGCCAATGGCTCCCTCGTAATATCGCGCACGCATATCGCATCTTTCATAATCACCGATCCCGCTGTGACGATGAACTTCCCGAGAGCCGCGCCTCGGCCTGATCGTACGTCTTCCGCCATTTCGAATATATCAGCCGATATAGCTATACCTTTTTTTTCTTCTCTTTTTCCTCTCCTCGAGCCCCTCATTTTAACTCACTTTATCGTCGTCTTCGTCTTCGAAGCAAACCACGCGCGCCCACGCTCCTCGACTATTTTCCATCTTATTACTATTATTATTATTATTATTATGTACGTAAGGCGCTTTTATTTGTTCTCGTTCCAGGCATCAGGTCAGGCACGAAGAGTCAACGAGCGTGGAGAAACTTGGATATCATTCCTGTCCTTACTCCGGTTGCACTTTTAGAACCAGACTTAGTTTTCATCTACGCCGACACGTGCGGTTGCACACGGGAACCAAACCGTACAAGTGTCGTTATTGTACTTACGCCTGCAATAATCTGGTAAGTTTCTTAGACATTTTCAAATCTTCAATAATAAAAGTAAATTACAAATGAAACATTCGTACTAGAGATAAATCAGTTGAGCCCAAAGTTTCGCATCGAACATAAGTGTCTGGACTTCTTATGTTAAACCGAAAATGTTCGAAATCGGTCAACAGATTCAATTTTTGTATCGGTAGGATCGGAAAGGGATAGTCGTGGCGTAAATTAAGGAAAGTACACGTTAACGTTAGGACCGCGTCGCGTTCTGTGCTCGTACAGCCACCGCTGCCACCACCGCTGCCACCACCGCGGCCGCGGTTGCGATAAGATAACGAGTTAATTGTGCTCACTGGATGCCCACACACGCACGGAAGAAGAGGAGTCCGGTCAGGCTCTTTCCTCTCTCTCTCTCATACCATGCTGTTGGCCGGTATGCTAATGTCCTTTGAAGCTTTAGTTGGGATGCGACTCGAATACGAGGGCTCCGTGTCTCTTTGATAGCGACATAAACTCATTCCAGTGGCTCTCATTTCGATGTACGTTTAAACAACATCTAGGAGAAGTTACTTCAGAATTTACTTACTTGGCTACCACGGGTTATGTTCAAATCGTTCGATGTTATGTCTTTTACTCACTCGTATACTATATATATATGTAGTGTTGTTAATTTAATTAAATATATATATATATATATATATATATATATATATATATATATATATAGGTTGATTCACGAATCGTAATCAGTAAGATATTATATTTTATTTGGAGTATTCCGTAAGTACGATAACATTCGTGAATCAGCCTGTAAACTTATCTCATATGTATAGGATACATGAAAATACTTACTTGTATTTGTAAACTATCCTACTAATAGAACCGAGCTTCGGACGCGCATAAAATCCGCAGATGCATATCGGTGGCTCGAGAAACAATGTAATAAATAATAAAAGCCCGTCGCCATTCTACTCTATCGGGATCTCTCGTTCATTCTCTCTCTCTCATGGAGAGAATGTTTTACCGATTAAGATAATGGAATTACTCCGATCATTGCGCGCTTTAGCCGCGGATAGATCGATCTACCTTGGTATACCTCCTCCTAGCCGACTACTGCAACCGTGCACACCTTATCTCGAACTAAGCGAGAGACGATCTATGTTTCTTAAACGCTTGACTTTGATGCTATCGACTTGTACGCCCTGCTACCGGTCGTTAATTTTCAACAACAACAAAAAAATACATTCACAAAAATCATTTAAAAAGGAGCGGGAAAAATAGGTACGAATCGTGAGCATAAAATCGGCTAATGTTCCTTGCAGAGAATTTCTTAGCTTTCCTGCCAGACAGTTTATTGTCCAATCCTTTCCTGTATTTAATTATTTCTAATTTACAATGGGAACCTTATTGTTTATTCTGTCGTAGAATTTGATGAAAAGTATTTTTGTTTTTTTTTTAAATCGTTTTAAGAATACGATTCGATCATCATCGCGGGTTGATTTAATTAATAAAATGCGGCACGGCAAAGGGTACCGCTCAGAAAGAGATGCGTAGAAGTCATCGAAACTATTCGCGATAATTCACGTAGATTACGAGAACGTTTACGTCAAATGAAAAAGGATGATTATCGGTAGGAGGAGGAGGAGGAGGAGGAGGAGGAGGAAGAAATCTTTCGGTAGAAGACGTTGAAAGGAACTGACAACGAGAAATAAGCTACGGCGGTCTCTGTAATTTTACTGTTGAAACTCGTAAAACGGGATAGCGCGTGGAACATGAGCCACCTATGAACAACATCTGTTCATTTCCATATATCTATTAGGATCTCTTATTCATCTCTTATTATCTTTGATAGATAAGAGATGGAAAATAGACAAGTAGGGTCCTATGGGGAGTTGCAGTGTGAACGGGGCTTTAATGCGGCAACGTCACGGAGCACTGGTCAAGCCGCGGAAAGATTTACTTATGGGAAATTAAATTTGATGTTGCCGTTGCCATCAACGGCTCGTATAAGCCCGCCTGGTAGGAAGATGTTTACGACTACGGTCGGCTACTTAGGCCGAGAGGGTAAAGCGCCTTTAAATGCGCCAACAACATGGCCAATGGCATGGCCAACGAACGCGTCCGGTTTTGCATCGCGGCAAACCCTGAATCGGTTCTTCTCCATAAGGTATTCTCAGGTAGAACGGAAGGACAATATTTTGAAGATCTTTCTTTTCTTATTTTCATGATTTGTCAAAGTTGTTAGAAGAGTTCAATTAAACGAACTCTGATGACTGCTTTTTAATTTAAAAAAGTTAGTTGGTTATTGTTGGTTCCTTTATCATTTTGTTTGATTACTTGATAGAACGATTCCAACTTCTTACAAGGATATCAAAGTTATGTCCTTTATCGTGTAATAAGACTTAACGCGAGTTCGTATCTTTTAACGTGTAATGCAAATTTGATAAGAACCACTAAACAAATATATATTATTATACTCTTGTACAATCTCTTAGATGATAATAACAGTAGGTTATAAGAGCTTGTCACGGTCTAACAAATTTCAAATATATCGATGCTATTTCGTACGGAAGACAAAACACATTGGCGTGGGCAAAGTAGTTCACGATTATGGTTTGGTAAGCTGATGTAAATCAGACACCATGACCGAACACTCTTGACTGTCTTTTCGTCGTCACTTTCGTTCGAGCGAGACGCCTCGTAAGTTTAAGACTGGATCATTGTCCATTAAAGAGCTATGAAAAGCCCTTACAACGTGGCTCCTTGCATTTGCACGATTTATTTATGACTCTTTCTACAACGCTTGTAACCCAGACACTTCAACTATTTCTCTCTCTCTCTCTCTCTCTCTCTCTCTCTCTCTCTCTCACTGTCTTTTCTTCATACATTTATTACTTTGTTTTTTTTTTGTTACAGGAAAATCTTAGGAAACACATATTATCGAAGACTCTGCATCCAGGGAAAACGATCTACGAGTGTGAATTTTGTGTTACGAAAAATACTGAACAATTTTGCACGAACTTTGCCAAAGAATTGCGAGCTCATCTTTTGGACAATCACAGTGACAAGTTTCCAAATCCTGAAGACGCCAGAAATTATGTTCTTCATTTATTTGAGATCGTTCCTGATTTGGAACCGGCAGATGAGCCCCATTAAATATAGTTTTAGTTATAATTAAATACTCCTGAGATACAATTTCTTTGAATTTGTATGAATGAAAAGATTCGTATTTTTATTTTACTGAGTTTCAAATCAGCTCGTTTCTAAAAAAGTTTTACTTAAAAAATAAGTAAGCACGCACCGTTTGGAAAGAGTAGAAACATACGGAAGCCAGTAATAAATCGCGATGAGCCGTTACCGCAAGCGATCGTATAAATTGAGCCGATCCGAACGAGGGAAAGTTCAAACACAAGGCGTTCAATCGTCGAACGTTCGTAAATTAGACGATCATCTTCAACAAGCGGCGTTCTCTTGAAACGGATCAGCTCGATGAAAATGTGCTTCGACGAACGTGAATATACATACCTATCGGCAACTGGTATCACGAGTGGGTTCGTATCGTTTTATTTACATCGAACAACTCGATATATCTGTACACACACGCATACAATACGTAGAAGAGTGAAAAGAAAGTTTCTCAGTTGATTTCTCGCTTCTTCTGCGTGACTTTTTCTTTCATGTTTTCTATACACATTTTTGGGCATCGTTCATCTTCAAATATGCTGTCAAAAAGAAATATTCCGATGTAAAGATGAACAAAAAAGTTGAACAAAACTACTCAACCTTTTTATTTTACGAGTTGAACACATCTGTTTATTACAGTTCATAAAAATGTTGGTAATTTGGATCGGATTTAGGATAAATTATGGGTGTGAAATAATTGTAAATGAAATAAAGTTTCCTCAAGGCGTTAGAAGTTGAACGCATAGCAAATGCTAGTTTCTTAGCATCTGTTGTAGTTGTCGTTTACTGAAGACTCGCGGTAGGACTGTACTACTACAGCCAGGAAGTAGTTAAGGTGATCTACGGTCACGTGGCACGGTATGTACTTTAGACGTGTATACGATCAAATCTTTATGCCCCGTGCACAACGTTAGAGAGAACGAGAGAGAGAGAGAGAGAGAGAGGATCGCAATATTATCAGAACCAACGACAAGAATTCTCTTTCTCTTTATTCCTGTCTTTACCTTTTTCTTCTTCTTCTTCTTTTTAACTTGACCCAGCCTACCGCGCGCGGATTTATATTTCCCGCCCTCGAAAAGAATTCACAATATCCGATATCGCGCCATCCGACTTATCTCTATCGCCATTGCGATTCCTTACGTTCGAGATACTTTTATTTTCATCTTTCTTTTTATTATCTTTCTCTCTCTCTCTCTCTCTCTCTCTCTCTTTCTCTCTGTGCTTCTACACGTTTTACTTGCCGGAAAACGGCAGTACACTCGCATCTTCTTTCGACACGCAACCGGCATTGCAACTTGTTAAGAGGTCGACCGATCGATTATCGCATCTCGTCTAAGTACGTATTTAATTTAGTTTCGTTATTACTTATGTATTTATTACATATTTGTTATTATGACCGATGCACTGTAATATTATAACAAGTTGGCTAAGTTAGTTTGAAAATTTCCCACGAAAAGAAGAACAGGAATGAAGAAAAAAAGAAAAAAAGAAAGAAGGAGAGATAAAAAGAGAAAGGTTGAGTGAAAGGATACCGGTCGTCGAAAAATTGGACGTGATTGAAAGTCGAGGATGGACCACCTCGTGGATCGTCTTACAAGACGCGTTTCCGTCTTCGAGGGCTCTGATTGTGAGAAATGCATCTCGCTGTCGTGCAAGATAGGTGTCGTAAAGTATGCAGCTCTCGAGTAGTAGTTCTCTCAGGACAAAAAGGATGAAAAGACACACACAGACCTACGGATGAAGATAGAAAGAGAGAGAGAGAGAGAGAGAGAGAGAGAGAGAGAGAGAAGGAACGACAAATAGATGGAAGAAAAGAGGAGGACGAACCTCGTCGGAGAAGAAGAAGAGGGCTGAGGGGGATACCACGAGTCCTGAGCGTGAAGGATAATTTATTGACTAATTAACGAGGATGTCCTTCATTACGGGTCGAGCAGCAGTCGTGGTCGCTTGCTCTCGCTCGGAACCGGCATTATTTGGCGCCCGAATATTTACGACCGCGTCCTCCTTCAGCCCGTGGACCTGGTCCTCCGCCCCGATACTCCTCTGTCGAGAGAATCAGAGAGAGAGAGAGAGAGAGAGAGAAAGAGAAGCGGACCCATAACGATGTGTCCCGATCTTACGGCCATTCGGGGACCTGGAATTTCCTTTCAAGATGGCGAAGAAGACCGCTGACCCTCCCCCTTGTAAACCAAAGCGGTCCTGAAACTCGCGAACGTTACTCTTTCAACAAAGAATCCCTCCTCCTCCTCATCCTCCTACCTCTCTCCAATTCCGGAGACAATTCGAAAGATATTTTAGATACTTGTGTGACACTTGGTTGCTTTGATTTTGCAAGTATAGAAACATTTTAATTTAATCGTTTATTTTTAATATTTTATATATATATATATATATATATATATATATATATATATATATATATATATATATA
>NW_015149021.1:849108-869135 GCF_001465965.1 Polistes dominula | reverse complement strand
ATATATATATACGTGGATTGTCGCAATGAGATCGTATCGGATTGTATCGAAACCATTTTGTAAGAGGGTTGAACGTACAAAGAAGTTTGAAGGGATAATTTTGTAAGAAGTAGAACCTATATGTATTAGACATTTTTATTAGAAAGTACTGATAAAGAAACTGATAGGACAAGAAAGATAAAAAGTTGACTAGAATTCTCTCAACATTGGAGCGGTTAGGTAGAGCGTTTAATGAAGATGTAACTAAGGTAAGCGGACTTAGGGTCGGTAAGACGACGATGGCCATCGTCCTCGACGCATCTTCCCTTCCTTGTTTCCTTCTTTCTTTTCTTTTTCTTTTTCTTTTTCTTTTTCTTTTCTTTTCTTTTCTTTCCTTTCCTTCTTTCTTTCTGCAGCCTCAAGTTACCGTCAGAACACACCACTGCAACTTCTCTTTACGAGCCTAGTCGAGCGTCCAGCGAATCGGGAAATTCTGCAGACTTTATTTCTCCGATTACACTTGAAAACTTATACTAAAGACAAGATCACCCTTTGATAATCTCGAACCTTTAACGGCGATTATTTCGACCATCTCGAATCGATTCGAGAAACCAGTATATACACCTTTGACTTCAAATCTAGAAACAACACTCTTTCCCATAGTTTTATATATTTATTTCAATGTTAAGAATGAAAATATATTTAACAACATTTCTAATCATTTCATTAGATATAGTAGGTAGTTAGCCTTCAATGATAGCAATCAGTCATTGGTTTGGATTATTTTCGTGTCACGTTTTAGAACAAAATCCTGAAGATTCTTGAAAGCGTCGAGAAAAAAGTAAGAAAAAAAGATCTTTGGAATATTCTTGGGCACCGGTAAAATCGCTGAAATTCCATGGAGGTCGAACCATGAAAGAGAAACGATATATTTTGTCAGGATACTCCTTCTCGGACAGGTCTCTCTCTCTCTCTCCTCGCGTGAGCTTCTCCATGTCACGTTGCTTTTCGACAGCGGGTGTTGGAGAACGAACTCACGCACACGCGTGCGTGCTCGTCTTAATTATCAACTTAGTAATCATTTAAGAATCCTTTTTACAACCTTTTTTTTTATTGTGTTTAGAATATAATTGAAGTTACCAACTACTGATTGGTTGCTGTTCATTTTGTTATAAAAGAAAAATCAATGATGATCCAAATGTATGGGAATATTCATTTTTATGTTTATTTTATTTTTAATGTATATTTGTTTATTATTATTATTATTATTATTATTATTATTATTATTATTATATAAATATGTATAATATAATATACGCGTATTATTTTGTTATTTATTCCGAATTAAAATGGATTAAAAATTAAAAATATATATATCATATGAATACTAATTTATTTTCTTTGAATATAAAATATTTTATCAATAACCAGTGATTTTTATTCGTTCGGTAAAGATAAATATGCATGGGATTGATCAACGATACAAAAAAAAAAAAAAGAAAAATATCAATTAATTTCAATAATTTGACTATCGTTCTGATTTTATTGTTTTTTTTTTTTTTGTTTTTTTTTTTCAAGAAGTTTATTGTATTTTATTTTTCTCGAATTAATATCGAAACTTGTGAATTTCATTTAAGAGTTAATCTATAGAGAGAGAGAAAAAAGAAAAATATTGGAATTTGAACGAATACAGGTATAAAGATACTGATATATATTTTTTGTCTAAAATGGAACAAACCCTTTAAAGAAATAATCCAATTCACATTCAGAATCGAAAATTCAGTGGAATCAAGGATTCAGCAGCGACATACGAAAGGACGGTAGATCGTGTCCATCAATTAATTTCTTAATGACCATGGAGCGGCGATCCTCGTCAGGTAGAAGATTTGGCCATTACCTTCTTCTTCCTCCTTTTACCACTTATACCAAAATATCAAAATCACCTTCGTTGAATATCTCGCTCGTAACAATTTAAACAAGAAATTCTCTTCTTCTAAGTTCGAGAATTTCAAATGTAAAGAGAAGAAGAACGGTCTATATTTATCGAGCAGAATAAAAAAAAAAAAAAAGGATAAAAAAGGATAAAAAAGGTAAAAATATGTAATACTTGAACAGTTTTGAAAAGTTACGACAGCCGGCTTCTTCAAGTAATCTCCATGGTGGATCGAGAATTCGAGCAGGATAAGGAAATTCGCAAATTCGTGCGGCACTCGTGTACGGCTCGTAGCTTCCTGCCAATTAATTTGGAGGCACCCATATCCCGTGGGAGGGTACCGTGTCTCACGAGAGAGAGAGAGAGAGAGAGAGAGAGAGTAAGAGAAAGAGATAGACGAGAGACGAGAGAGAAAGAGGACTTTGGCGGGCGGCAGGGGCCCCACAGGGATTGATGGCCACCACCTTTAATGCCGTTTGTATGTAGCGGCGCGCGTAAGCGCCTCGCCTTACAGTAATTAGCTCAACAAACGCGCCACCCTGTCCCATCAATTGCTACCCTACGCTCTCTCTCTCTCTCTCTCTCTCTTCCCTTTTCCTTCTTCTTCTCATTCCATCTCTCTTTCTCCCTATCTCCTTCCGTTTCTCTCTCTCTCTCTCTCTCTGTCTCTCTTGCCGTATCTTGAATTAAACATTCGATGCCTCCTGTCTTGTCGGCGTGCGCACCTCTTGCGCCGAGAATGCAAATGCAGAGAAACGCGGCTCGCGCTGAGGACTCTACACGCGTGTGCACGCGTGTGAAACCTTCGTCTACGTCTGTGTGTGTGTGTGTGTGCATTTGCGTGTATAGTAAGTCCCTACGTCGTCTCCCGTTTCAAACTAAACACACACGCAAACTCATGTATAAGAAGTGGGGTTCTTCTGTTGAGAAAATAGGAGGAATAAAAAATGAAAGATAAAAAAGAGAGGGGGAGGGATAGGAGGAGAAGAAAAAAGTGTTATCCTTCGAGCGACGACGAATTAAAGGACTCACCGAAACCCGATTGAAAAACCACGATGCGCAGATTCGTCCGTGTATTCCCGTCGATTCTACTCCACCCTCCATCTTGTTCCCTTTCTCTTTCTCGTTTCTTCGTTCTGTTGTTTCTCTTTATCCAGCTGTTGGTGCTTCCTTCTCGGTTCGGTACCATCATCGGTCTTTTGGAATTTAGGGCCACGTCCTACGGCATTGCAACCTGTTTTTCTGTCTTCGAGCAGCAAGACTCTGTTTCTTCGAGAGAGTCCTAAATAAATCCGTGACGTATCGCCGCAAGCCTGTATATCGAATAAGCGAATCTTTGAAATATTAATACAAGCTGTAACGAGCTTGTAACGAAGAGGGATCGATCCTTGCTATCGACAAATTTTCTTCCTCGTTTCTCTATCGTAAATCTTTACAAACAACAACCAACTTTCTTCATTCTAAACGATCTAACGTTTTGTAAAACTTACATCTATGGAAATTCTTATTAATATGTGATGACACTGTCATATCATTTTTCAACTACTTATTTTGTTATCATTTATTTTATTAAGTAAGACCCATAAACTCACATATGCAGATTTTATGTTAAATGTATTCCAACAATTTGATACTAGTGATGATGGAAAATTTAACGAAAGATGTGGTGACACGCGTTTATTAATAATAATAAAATTATTATTTTCTCATCTAGGATGCAGTTTGAGATCCCACGCGTGTTAGCACGTATGCTCTTCAACCTACTCGTCCCTTTTGTTGAGGGAAAGAAAAGGGGAAGACCCATATTGCGCTCTTGTCTCTGATATTTACGATTGAAACAAATCAAACGTTATCAAGCATTCCGGAAGGACGATAAAGAACACAGAGAGGACGTGTAGGTATTCGAAACTCTCCCGAGGGAAATGTCATAGGATTCTCTCTTCCACTTGGTGTCCTGTCATATTCTCAAAGTCCTAACGATTGGTCGGCTGATCTGAAAAAATTATATAAAAATACGTTGATAGAAAGAATGAGGGAAGGTTCCAGCGATCGACTCGTGATTGGATGAGGCGAGAGGGCATAAGGTAAGACTCTCGGATACGATAGGATACGATACGTCGTCGTGGAGAGTTTGCAAACGAGAGAAATCCTCGAAACGCCAAGCCTTCTTCTTGCAGGCCCTTATAAATCCATCTTTTTTTACTAGCAGACCCCTTCGGAGCAATCTTGCATGTCCCCCCACCAGTCTCTCCAAGCTAAGGGAATGAGGTGAGGGGCCTTTCGGTCCCTAGTGATTTAAGAGCGTCGCCTCGCGTGTATCACACCGCGGTCCATCCACCATCGTGAGAGACGAAGAAGAAGAAAAAGGTTCGGTGTTGCACTCGGTTCTTCGATGCTTTCACGATGGGATACACCGATCCATAATTCGTCCTATCGCAACTACACATGTGTATATTTGTGTGTGGATCTTTCTATGTAGTAATAGTAGTTGTAGTAGGTAAGTACTTACCTTTCCAGTAAGTAGCGCAAAAGTATCCAGCACCTTGTACATGTGTATTATATATATATGATATTTTCTTCAGGAACATTATGTCTCTCAAGCTGCACCGCAAAACCGCGGTGAAGTGAAATGCTCAGATGACCCAACCAACGATCCCCTCTCGAGTTGATTTGCGAGCATTGCGGGGATTGCGAGCTTGATTGCTTTATGAACCGATCAGTTTGCTTCAACCAACCACTATATGGACCCATAAACGTCTTATGGTTTTTCGTCAAAGAATAAAACAACATCCGTGAACTTTTTCCTGTCTAAAACTTGCGACTAATATCGGGAAATAGGTTGCATCAATATTAAAATACCTAAAAATTGCATAATCCTGAAATAATTGTTGGTAATCGATCAAGATATGCATACCCATAGCCATAGCTATAATTTTAAAAGAGGAGGACTCGGAACCTTTCAGCACAGTCCGTACACGATAATATATGCGCGAAAGATTCAGGAGACGATTCGTAGTGCGATACCAGAAGTCCAGAAGGGAGGTGGAGGAAAGGGGTGGACCTGTCTCGATCGGTTGGATGCTCGCTGGTAGAACGCGGCTTTCTACGTAAACTCGCTCGACCGATACGATCTAAGAGGCCCTGGTGCGTTCGATCCTTCGTGAACTTCGATGCTCGACCACCCTATACATACCCACACGCAAATACGTATACTTTCATCCTCAAAAGTATTTGTTTTTCAAGCTACCCTAAATTTATTTAACTAATTACAACGATTATACTTCATTTTATTATATTTAATAAAACTTAGTGATTAGATCAGATCAGATTAGATTAAATTTGTGCTAATTCGTTCTCAAATCATTTCTAATCGATTGGTCGTATTTTTTTTTAGAGATTTCAATGGAAAAAATGATTATTTTAATTCTTAAAATAGCACATTTCTCATTGATGTTGTATTTTCATTATTTTAATGAAAAAAAGAGGATAAAAAAGAAGTTGCCTCAGGATGTAGGGGGATATACTTTTAGATGTTCCCATAGTAAGAGAGAAGGGCTATCGATTCTCACACAAGGACGCGTAGCAGCACCTAACCGCGGGGGAGTGTAGTCTTCTTTCTCTTCCATCGGTGAAAGGGAAAGAGAGAGAGAAGAAACGTAGGAAGAAGAAGGGCCCATGGCACGAGCATGGGTGTGCGTCGCCTCGTGACAGGATGGTCACGATCCGGGACGGCCACCGCCCGTTGTCCAGGATCCAGAAGCAAGGAGGTAGTATCTTATTATCCTATCCGAGCGAACCACATACACACACACAAACACATGGTGACAGCCCTTATAAGGGTCGCCGTTCCTCAAGCCGTACACACGCGAGAGAAAGAGAAAGAAACAAAAAGACTATGGTAAGATAGAATGAGAGAGATGCTCGGTGGCTACCAGAAGGCAAGTTCTACTACGAAAAAAAGACCACCATCCCCATTAACATCGACCAAGCTGCTGCTCGTTACAATGCGTGCTCGGTAATAGGCCATTACATCCGCGATGTGCGTAAAACTTTCGATATCATCGTCTTTACCCTCCTCACTTCCTTTTCACCATCCACCATTTTCTTTTTAACATTCTTTTCGTTGATTTTTCTCTTAGGAACGAAGAAAGATTCACTGTATTGTATTCGAGCTTCCTAAAAATCGACATTTTCTTACCTCAACTGGTAAATGAGAGAAAAAGATTCGTCGATCATTCTCACGGATGCGACCTTGAACCTGCAGCCGCTTCGGTTGTATGCTTGAGCCGGTGTTTCTACTTTCTTGGGTGTTAATCACAGCCAAGGTTACTCGCAGAGTCCCCCTATCTCTCTTTCTCTCTCTCTCTCTCTCTCTGTGCTAGCAAATAAAAAGGACAGAAAATAGAAAAACAAATGCGATCGAATAAAAGATGAAAGCAAGAAAATAAAAAAAGTCAAATGATGCATGCCAAGTTGGCCACCGTCGAATGCTGTGTGGATTTGTCTCTTTCTTTCTTTCTATCTCATTTGAAGGAGTCCGTTTTAATCACGATCGCCGGAAAGATCGGCGCGATCATGATCCATCGATCGCCCAGACTCGACGTGTTTACGCGTCCTTTCTCGTCGTTACCTTATGCTAATCGATACCTACACCTGTCCGGCGACGTGCCTCGACGTTTAAACGGCTCCCCCATGTGAATTATTCGAGACCGAAAGTGCCGGGTACCGACGTCTTATGTTTCCTTTTCTCTTCTTCTTATTTTCTTTTTTTTTATCTTATTATTTTATTTTATTTTTTTTTTTTTTTTGAGAGGAGTCCAGAAGATTCGCCAAGCTTGCTGAGTATTATCTCTTCTTCTAGCTGACGACGCTAGGTCATCGTGAATATATTTTTAATCCTTTTTTCGTGACTATGAAAAAAAAAAGAAAAAAATGAAAAACGAACAGATAGATTTATCGATCACGAAAAGGAAAGTAGTTATTTTTTTGTTCTATTTGACTTACTATATTACCTAAGTAATACCTATGTAGCCTGAAATCGATAGAGTCCTCGAGAGTTCGTTAGAATTATTAGAAAGCGGAGAGTTATCGCGTATTACGTAGAGTGCGGCGCAACTGCAGTTGCCGTCCGTTACGATGAGCTACGGGAAACGTGGATCGACCGTTACGATCGGATTAAATGTGTCCGTAGTTCGACCTTAAATCTACTAAACACTCGAGATATCGATTTAAGATTGCCCGGACTGGGTTCGTTCGTGGAACGATCTTTTTAAAGGATCGCTAGAACGAAGTTGTAGCTGAGCGCATCGCATCTCAGCTCGTACGAGCAGCAGCAGCAGCACCAGCAGCAAGGCAACGTGTTCCGATCGTTTAAGAACTTCACCGATCGCGATATTTCATGCGATCTGGGTCTATAAAGATTTCAAACCTAACTCGTCCGTTCTATCATCTTCGAGAGGATATTATCGACGATCTGAAAATTTCTTCCCCGATGAAATGTTTCAACCGTATCTGTATCTCTTCCTTTTGCTAAAAATTGGATAAGTACCAACGTCGTTGAGGGAAGAAAAAAAACCAAAGGGGTAGGGGGAGGGGATGTTTTTCGTCTTTCGATTATTTGGCCAACGACAAAATCCACTTATTAAGATGAGGATACTGGATGAGATACGCTTACACGCACACGCAGCATTCGATATATTCGAGAGTAGTCGTCGATCCGCATCTGATGAGAGGTAAAAATTCAGAGGATTCAGAAAAGCCGGATCGGTCGGAAACGTGTCTCCAGAAAGACGGTCTAATTTACTCGGCTGTCCGCCCACGGCTTCGCGGAACTGCAACCTTATCAGCTCGTTAGTTTTCGGTACCGCCGGTAGCATTCAAACGAGCCTTCGGCCAGGATACTCTCCCTTTTCTCTTGCTCTTTTCTCTTGCTCTTTTCTCTTGCTCTTTTACCTTCTCTTACCGGCGAGAGAAACGCGTTACTTCTTAGGGTAGAGTTGCAGGAATGGGAAAAAGAAAAACATACAGTGTGCACCTCGTTGGCTCGGTAATGATCCTTTCGTGGGTCATCAACGGTTGCGCCAGTGGGACGTACATGAGCAACCATGGGATCCGTGAGGGATAGAGGAAAAGAGAAGGAAAAAGGACTGAGAGAAAAGAAAGAGATACAATGGTGGAAGGGCGAAACGTTGGTTTGAGTGCATTATATGCAGAATAGGGTACACCATAGTGCGCTTCGGGTGTACGGACGTAGAAAAGGAGAAAAGGACGCTTAAAAAGAGGAGGGAGAGTGAGAGGTAGCCACTGGGCAGTCTCCTCGCGCCAGGATTTATAACATGGTGCCTTTACTCACACACCAGTACACCTGACTTATGCAAAGCGAGGACCCACGTCCCCTCGCGCCCAAATAAATGTCACCAAGAAACAAAAACGTTCGTTCTCTCCTGGCGCTGTACTGGCCCGGTTGCTCAGGCCCGTATTCTCCAATTCTCCGGGCCCTACGACGATCCAACTTACCACCACCATCCTCTTACTTACTTGTTCTTCTTCGTAGTACGCGAGCCAAGAAGCACCGAGCCAAGAAAAAGGGCAACCATATTTCAATGACGTCATCGGTACAAAAGCATGCGTGCGGAGGACGGCGAAGAGAAGGCGAGTCAAGGTGGAAGGAGCATCGCAGAACCCGGCCGGATTTACTCGCGCGGTGACAAAGCACCTGCTGTCCTGCCGTGCCTTGCTCTCTCGCCTTCTTCTTCTTCTCTTCCTCTCTTGGTCTTTCGATCGTGTCCCATCACCCTCTCTCCTTCTTCTTCTTCTTCTTCTTCTTCTTGGGTTTTTTTTGCCAACCTTCTCCTCTTCCTCCTCCACCGTCAACCCTCTTTCCTTTCGCATCCTGTTATTCGTTCTGGTATCATGCTGCTGCTGTTTCTGCTCCTGCTCCTGCTGCTGTTGCTGTTGCTGTTGCTGTTGCTGTTGCTGCTTCGATATGGGACTTACCATTGTTCGTTTACGTTTTCAGATCGACGACGGGAACCTCCACTTCTTCTGCGTTCTTCTGTCTCGCGCCTATTTTGTTGCCCCTGCCATCCCGTCGACGCTATCTATTCTTTATTCTTACGTTAGGTCTTTTGTTTTGACCCTGGAATATCTTCTTACGGAACACAAGACTCCAAAGAAAAGGATTCGAGTCCTTTAACGGATGGAATAATTGTTCTTTCAAGTCTGTGTCATCGAGTAAATTTTCCTTTCTTTTTGCATATATTTAATTTTATTCCAAATCAAATATTTTGTTAGTGTCTGCGTTGTTTCCAAGTTGAGCCCAATTCGAGACGAGAGAAAATAATAATTTAATTATTTATTTTGACTAGTATTTACCACTGCAAATATTTCAGTTCATTTGCATCTAACAATTGTGCATTTTAAATATTATTAAAAAATATTAAAAGAAACGAAGAATTCCAACAGGATTGCAGAATACTCCTAGCGCCATCTCACAGAAAGTCTTCCAAACGATATAACCGTGGCTTACTCGTTTGATGTCCGCCCCTCGTTCACCGTGGGTAACTCCCACACGTCGGTTTGCCTTCTGTTGCTCTTATTTTCCAAGATCCTTACCTGCTTCTGACGGCTGATCGAACGCCGACGAAAATATTGAGCATTTCCACGAAATAGCTGCCAAACCCACTCGCATCTTTCCTCTTATCGACAGATCCGGACCATCTACAGGAAAACATCCTACGTATCAAGCTACGTAGATAAAATTTTAAATGTCTAACAGATGGGACTTCGATTCGCGCATATATATTTTTCGAAGTTGTAAAGATCCAGTCACTAAAATAAGATTTACTTTAAACTCCTATTTTTCTTGATTCTATACTTTTGAATGTTTCGAACAACAGTTAAAAATGTAAGATCATCATCATCGGAATGATGAAGTCGTTCTTGTGACAACCGATCAGACGACATTAATTTAATCCCATTTTTTAAAACTGGATAGAGTTAAGATCAGACACGTAGAACCGATTAATTTCTTTTATAAATAGGAGAACTGGTATGGGGAACCTTTAAAAGAAGGAAGGAAATATTCTAATACGAAAGACGTGGTTTGGTTCTTCGCGAGAGCTCACGCAGTGCCAGCAGAGACCGGTGAGCCGTCGAGCCGGTGCACAGTCACTGATGAAGATAACGCCAGTCCTCCTTTGAATTACGAGCCGGGACCGGCAATAATAAATTCCAGCAAACATTCATTTTCGTACACGCAACTTTATGTCGTCCTTAGCTGGACTAAGCACTCTCCACCGATGTCATTTAGCATCCTGGTGATGGTCCTAATAGTCGGCTCTCCTCTCTCTCTCTCACTCTTTTTCAACCTTTTGGACAACCCACCTACCATTTAGGATTTACGCTACGACATCGACCCTGCTAACATGTTCGTCGATGATACCTCTATTTGCTTTTTGCAAATCCCCACAAAATTATTTGAGAAAAAGATATTACAAAGGTATTATATGATTGTACCTAATAATCCGTGGGTCTAATCCTAACAAGTTTCTTTTTTTTTTTTAGTTTGACATGGACTTAGCCATTGAGGCAACGTGTCAAAGTTTAAACCGCATTAAAGTTATGAAAATTGTTATTAGAAATCTTGAAATGTTCAAAAATAAGGGGTAGCGGGTAGACACTATTTGCAATTCTAGCAAATAGGATCTACTTCAGGGATGCGACCCTGCCCACGCGAGCCATGATTCTCTCCCTATCTCCAAACATCAGGAGGAATCATGTCCTAACCTAAAATCCTACCCAACTCTACAATATGGATGACTAGCACGTTGTTTTAATAAAAGTGCCAGGTTTGACCTGATTAAATGAATTCACTGTAAAGGTAAGGAGAACTCTCGAATGTTTTGAAGATGCTCTTCGCGAATCGACAAATCTCAATAAAATTCCGACAGTTAAGTTAATCGATTTTCGTTAATCGACAAATACTAGGAAGATCGAAAAGATGGCGGAAGACACAGTAAGAAGAAGAAAAAAAAAAAAGAAGAAATGGTAGAGAAGAAGGAAGAAGAGAAAAAGTGGGAGGGTCACGAGAGCTAGCGGAGGTCACGGAATCTTCGTTCCCTGAAGATCGCTATCGGTAGCTCTCTCTCTTGGAGTCGTGCACTCGCGGCAAAAACCAGCGGAGAAACATTTTCGCACTAATTGGAGAGCACTTATCGAGGAGGGCAGAGAGAATCGTTTCCACGGAATCGTGGATCTAGCACGGGGCGGTTTAGTTGCGGCCGAACGATCGAAAGATCCATGAAAAGCGCAACGACGCCTACCCAGATAATTCCGATAAGCTTGTGGAAGCGTAAGACTCGGTCCTGATTTAATTGAGCATCCCATTCTATTTCCATCTTTCTTTCTTTCTTTCTTTCTTTCTCTTCGTTTCCTTTTCATTTTATTTCCTTCACGAGGATTAAAAGAGAGATCTTGCAAGTTGGAGAAGAAGGGGGATGGGGGAGGAGGCTCAGAAAGCCCCAACGAGGGAACACCCGCGGCTTCGACCAATCACCAAGCCTGGATGGAGGCCTGGCACGATGGACGTACCAGAATTATGATCTCCTCGCACGAGAATCGCGCGCCAACCAAATTTATATCCTTTCGAAAGTATCCTTACACTTCCGCGAAGATTTCAAGTCATCAGTTAGATCATTTTCTATCTTCTCAAAGACCAAACAATGTCTAATCCTTTTTCATTTTGTTTTGAGCGTCCACTTAATAGCGAGTCCTTCATTCCCCCCCCCCAAAAAAAAAGAAGTAAGAAGAAGAGAGATACGTAGTGGAAATTATTATCCGAGAATCAGAGGCGTTCGCAGGAAAATTAAAGAGAGTACATCGGATACAGAAAACGTTGTGCGGGTAGGTAGATAGGTATGTATATAATATCCTCGGGAACAAAATGCAAAGTCACCAAAGGTAAAGTAATAAAAGATGGTGATGGGGTGGTAGAGGCGAAGAAGAAGGGGTGTGATGGGAGTTAGGTGCGAGGGAGTAGAGCTGAGGCAATCCCGTCGAAACAAACGTTTTAATCCAGAAAACACGAGGGACTCTCTCTCTCTCTCTCTCTCTCTCTCTCGAACACACGTTCACGCAAAGGACAGACACTTTCTGTTCTTTTCTCTCCACTATCTCTTTAGTTGTGTCGGTTGGGGCCGCGGTTGGTCGCGCGCGAATATCTTGGGGTAGTTGGTATGCGTGGGTGTCGAGCGACGACGTATAATTTAAGACTACGAACGCAACGATTCAATTTCACAAGAGCGCGCGAGAGACTTCTCCATCCTAGTAGTAGTAGTAGTAGTAGTAGTAGTAGTATTTCTAGTAGTAGTAGTAGGTATAAGCAAAACCAGCAGAGTCCAGCGAGGAGGAAATAATCTCTTGATTTGTGCCGTGAATAAAATCACTCGATTCATTTTCGTCCCGGCACCACCGTGTCCTCCGTTCGTCCACCTTCGCCGCCTCCTCTTCCTCCTCCTCCTCCTCTTCCTTCCTTCCTTCACCTTTTTTAGTCTATCTTATCTTCTCACGAACGACCTTTCTCGAGAAAGAAATGGAAAAGTTGTAGTAGCACGAGTAAGCAAGTCAAATGTCTCACACGAACTTGCCGCCTACGATGATTTCAATTCTACCTCAACGCCTCCTATATCGGTATTCCGCATTTAAAAGCGAATGCTAGGAACGTTATTGCGTTTTTAAAGTATCTATGCATTTTCACAAGAAGGAATGCGAGACAATCTACGACTAAACGTTAGAAGAATATTCGAAAAGAAAAAAAGAAGACACGTACGTCGATTATCTCCCCCACTAAAATAATTGCGAAACGAATTCCACGTTTTTCTTCTGTTATCCCTATCACAAATAAATGAAACTCGAAGTTAGATATCTTTTGCTAAAATGCATCATATTACTCTACTAAACGAATCAAATGTAAAATCAATCCTGCTAATTTATTCCAACTCCCAAAATTAGGGTTTTAAAAGGAAATAGAACTGTGAAAGACTTAAAAAAAAAAATTCGATTGGCAATGGATTGGATCTAACGTGAGAACCGGACCATTGGTTGGCAAGGTGATACCAAGGTGGTATTGGGATAGTAAGGTGCAGGGAAAGGTGTCGTCATATATACGTACATACCATGGGTAGCATACACATATACGTGAGTAACATATACACACTAAAATAGAAAGAAATCGTATACGTAGATATACTCGTACACATACATATACATGTATATACTCAGCGAGACGGTCTACCTCGTCCGGGCTCATATAATTGCTGGCATCCATAACGCTGATGTATTTATGGCATTAACTCGCCTCTTTCTCGTACGCTGCCGCCCCCGACCCACCCCGCGGAGAGAGACGGCCATGCCCGTAGCCGTCATGCAACCACAAGTAGAAATAATTGGTTGAAAACAGCGCGCTCTTAGGCGGCAATATATCCAGCTTACTCCCCGCTGTCGCATCGCTTAGATCACTTCCCCGCCACGAAAACTCCCCCTCTCCCTCCTTCACCACCTAACCCTTTTTATCTTTCTCTCTCTCTCTCTCTCTCTCCTCCTCCTCCTCCTCCTCCTCCTCCTCCTTTGCCTTCAACCTTTGCAGTTTCGTCCTTCGTCCTCCCAGCTGCTTCTTCTTCTTCTTGGTTCCTCTGATTTCTCGATGCACCCCACCCCATCCTTTTTCACCACCGTGTCCTCCTTTAACTCCCCCCGAGCCTCTTCTTGAACCCACCACTTCGTTCATTTGAATAGCTTTTATTTATGAAAATTGAATTGAATGCTTCTCATTTATGAAGGTAATTGGTAGCTGTCATGAGTCCTGCCGTAGGATATCCCACTTTATACCCGGATAAGCGGCGATAATTATTCTTGCAATTGAATTTATTTCTATAAGTCTCGTTTTCTCTCTTTATCTCTCTTTTTCTTTCTGTGAACATTGCCTAGCCTCTGCCGATCATTCAGCTCCCGTCGGTATGTCGCGTGCTGCGGGAATATCCCTGGAAACAGGATAACACTCCTAGTGGCTTTCTCAAATGCGCTGCGATGGCGCTCGGATGTTACACGTAGCCAAAAATATTCTTAGCTTCTATTTTCAATTTTTTTCTAGTTTTTAATCCATCCATCTACAAATTATACCCAAACCAACAAACATAAAAGTTCAAAAGTTTAAACCTGTAAATTAAAATCTAGAAGGACATGTATGATCAATCCTAAAACCATGATTATGATCACGTTACCCAGAGTTTACAAAGATGAGAGTCCAACCATCAATCTCGAAGACAGATCTACGTGTTATACGAACCCAATGGAATCCTGGAACTAGCAGAAGCAATAGGACTAATGCTAATCTTCAATGAGTTATCGTTGATCGGTTTGTATTCAGGACAAGCCATACACCAATAATCTACGTAATCAATTATCGATGTTATCGCGATAATTTATAATTAGTATCATCGACATTGAATGTGTCCCCCTTTCCCCTCCCCTCCCCCTCCCCTCTCATTGGATCCGATCTGACGCATTTTATCGTCCTCGGAAGCATTTTCTCGGTCTAACGCTTTCTTTTCAAGATAATTTCGCACGTTTGTTCGCGCTCTCGATATTTACCGATTTTACTTCGCCTCTTGGCGATGACCACTTTATCACCCTGATCGAGAATGGTTTCTTCTTCTCTCTCACACACACACATAGACACACACACACATTGATACGATAAAAGGAGAGACCATGTTCTGTGTCTCTTATTTGCGATAGCAAGCCAGGAATCTTCGTTTATCGAAATCGAAATCGAGCCAAGCCTCGGCCGTAATTTCTAACGTTTTATCGCTCATCGAACTTCATAGATTAGGATGGTTAGAAGACGCCCCGTAGAAATCGAATGCTACTTTCAAAGACGATAATATATACCTTTATAGATATACAGGACTCCATTTTCCAGTAGTTTGTTTTAAAAGCGTTTCTACATCGTGATTTTTCTTTTGTTTTTTTTTTGTCGTTTGTTAAAGGAAACAAAAGAAAAATCATAAAATAAAATACGATCATTGCTTGTTTTTTTTTTAGTAGATACTTTTTTGTTTTCTCTCTCTCTCTCTTTCTCTCTCTTTCTCTCTAAGAGATAGTGATATCCTTAAAAAGTAAATCTCCCGAGAATTTTTGCTACACGTTGATAGAGTACGATGGTAATGGTTCACGGACGAATAGAGACGAGACAACAGAGTTGCAGTACTCTTTCCGTTCTTTCCTATTACTTTTCGCCGCCACAAAGAAGACCTCGAAGGGGGTTGGAAAGAGGGTTGGGGAGAAACGACTCTCCAAGCGTATTCCGGTTCTCCGTATATTAAAGTCCCTTTACCGATATTGTCGCGCTATTACCTTTCAAATCATGCACCAGCCAAGCAGACAGCAAAGGTTAGCAAAGAAATATCGATCGATCGAAGTACCTACTACCTACTCTACTCTACACACTATACATATAATATTCTATCATTCTAGAATAGGAAAAGAAAAAGTAAGAAAAATAACGGTCTAAAAGTAGCATCTAAAAGATATCATTTTTTATTTTCTCTTATCTATTTATCGTCAGTAGCATTTGCATTCGTTAAACGATGGCAAAATAACTGGAAACATTTTCTCGGCGTGGTGAATTGAAAAATATGAGAAGAAAAATAAAATGTCTGCCTTGCGTAACGCGTATCGATAGCCATAGCAAACACAAACTTACCATTTTCGTACGCAAATATTCGCGTGTTTGGTGAAAAACAAATAAATACAAAAACCGGTAAAGTTAAAACGTCGTGATACTCGATTAAAGGAATAATCATCGTAGCCTTATCCCCGTCCCCTTCATCCCCCAGCTTCCCTGACTGGTATCCAAAAGAAGTCCGCAAACGAACCGAGCCCGGAGGCATTTTAAATCCAGAACGACGAAACTAAGTCTC
Organism: Polistes dominula; assembly: GCF_001465965.1. Next base: position 853,244 of record NW_015149021.1, on the reverse strand, counting down.
ACTATCGACGTCGTTATTAGCATCGTTACTACCGACTCCCGATGGACCTCTTTCTCTTCCTCCCTGTCACCCTCACCATCTCTCTCTCTCTCTCTCTTCCTCCCTCTTTTCGTATCAAGCTCTCATACAAGAACGGTGCACACATCTGTCCGGGATACTATGAACCGTTATCGATTCTCGAATCCTCCTCGGTAGCTGACGCGCTCAATCCGAAAGAGAAAGACTGAGAGAGAAAATGAAAGAGGAGGATGAGTAGATCGGAGGAGGAGTATCAGGTTTCAGGAACGATCAAAGGAATCGGCACAGGACGAACGTCCATAATTTTAATACCGCTGCCATCGCTTCTGATTACCGTCCTGGATCCTTCTTTTATCTCTTTCTCTTTTATTTCTTAAGTACATCGCAAAGACATGGAAAGAGGAAAAAACTCAACTCAGCGGTATAAGAAGGCTCGTCGAAATCGTTGTCACGTAAGGACAAAATTATCGTTCCCTGATTGGCGCGTAATGCGTCCCGACAATTTCGTCGACCCGAAAGGCGTTCGAGTTTATCGTCTCGTCTTATTAAAATCGTCCAGTAGCACGGACAAGGACGATTATTCCATTGCCGATCGTAAAACCATCAAACGTGAACCGCTAACTTAACTTCTTCAGGGATCCTTGTTTTCCTTGAAAAATTGTCTTAGAAAATGTACGTGGCGAAGTCGTTGATGGTTGTGTAATAATTGGATGCTTATATATTACGAGGAATATTTTATTAATCATCTGCGTGGAAAAAAAAAAGCAAACAAAATCGTGGGTATTTTGGACAAGATGCCGAACGGATGATGACGAACCGAGAAAAGAAGAGGGCGAGTTCTTTGGAGTTCCTCCTACTTTCTTATTCTTTTTCTTCTTCTTTTTTTCGTTCTTAGGACCTTCTAGAAAGGTTCGGGGAGGTGCGGAGATATGCAAACGTCTTAGCGGTAGACGGTCGACTATAACTCAGGCACACGTACGAGCGTGGACGTTTGCACACCGGTGCGGTACACTGAGGACACTATAAACCTCGATACCGGGCGAATAAAATCCCGGATTTACAGTCCTGATACCGAACGAGACGGTACTGTCCTGTCCCCGGACGGTCGGCGCTGTCCTGTTTGTCGCTGTCGCACGGTGTGGGTTGGCTCATCAGCGATGGCCACGTCCAGCAGTATCTTTTCCCTCGGAACCGAAGCTACGGGAACCAGCCAATCTCACAGGCACACACTCATACAATCGAATTACTTCGCGAATCTACTTACACACACGTTCCTACATTTGTGTGCTCGAGTGCGTGACTTTCGCGATACTTAGAGAGAAACCGCTCCCTCTTATCACCCTTCCCTTCCCTTCCCTCACCCCCTCCGCCCCTGTGCACACCCTGCACTGTAGGACCTTGTTCGATACCATTTGAGGACCTCCAATAACCTATCCGAGTCATTCCGATAGCAGCTCCCACCCGCCCCCACCCACACACGTTACACGTTACACGAGTGCAGGTGTGCTGCACAAAATTGTCTGATCGACGCTCCGAGTAGTCCGTGCTGATCTTGATGACCTTCACCGAGGCTCTCTATCTCTCTTTTTCTCTTTCTATTTCTTTCAATTCACAGAGGCACGCCTCCAACCGCGGATATCCTCCGCGATAATCGACAATCTAACCTCGAGTAGAATCCTAGACCTAATCCTATGGAGGATGAAACTCGCGATATCGAGTCAACGTTAAGATGCTAAACCTAATCTACTCTTATTTCTAATCTTTTCAAACTACGAACCAGCAACGACTACATTTTTAATTCATACATATACATATATACGTATATATAAGTAAATTTAATTCCGTGTTTTATCGAAAACGTGTCTTCTTTATACACGAATACATAATTTGCACGACGCCTGGTTTAAACTTTCTTTTGTTTTCCATTCTATATTTGACAATTCAACACGTTTCGTAGATTCGTTTGTTTTGTTGAAAGGAACTATTTGGAATGATTAATCGGAGGTATATTTCGTTGTCCATGTCGCGACCCATATTCACCCTCCCTCGACATTAGCCACGAGACCACTCCATCAACAGCAACCAGACGACAAGTTTCGTGCTTCTCTTCTCTTTTCTCCACACACACACACACACACACACGCACGCACGCACACACATACATATTCTCTTTTTCTTATCACCCTTGGGACAAGAGAAAACGTCCTTTACACAAATTCGGAATGTTCCTTTTCCAAAATATTCCCTGAACTACCTTTCTCATTTTCACCTCCACCAACTAACATTTCCATTCGCAAGTAGTAACGCAGAAATGTTTTTAGAGATTCCAGTTTGAATGACGGAATAAAACATAAAAAGAAAGAAAACCGATGAAGATCGAACGTGTTCATTCGTTGAAAGCGATTAGAAATGGAGTAGTAGTCGATCGACGAAAGAAACATCTTTTTAAACGTAACGCGTGAGTCTACCACAACCACCACCACCCCTTCCCCTGCGACAACCCTTAGTAAAGAGTAGACTCGACAGTAAAAATAAGAAAGAAAGAAAACACACACTACGAGACGATATTTTAATCGAAAGGGAATACTTAAAAGCCGAACGAGCTAGGCTCTGACGTTTTAATGTCAGCGATCGATCCACCGACATGTCCAATAACTCTACAGAGGACGAGAGAGGGATATAGTAGGGAGAATGTGAACGAGAGGGTCCGATACCCTAGTATTATGCGACGAGGGGCAGTAAATAAGGTACCTTCCTATTTTCTCTCTTTCTCTCTCTCTCTCTCTCTCTTTCTCTCTCTTCCTTTCTTCCTTCTTATTCGTGGCGTAAACACGAAGCGTTGTAGAATACACGGGCATTAGGCGGAGGCAGATCCGTGCAGATTCTGAGAATGCATATAATTAAGCACGCTGCATCTCTTGTTGGTATATACTAGTAAGTGTGTTCATATACGCTTGTGCTTGAACAGAAACACACACACACACACACACATACACACATGTTAAAAACGAACGAGGTAGCCTTTGTATAGCGACTCGTTGGAAAGATAGCGACGCTCGTGTGTGCCTTATATAGATACGAGTAAATATATGCCTAGCCATCGTCGATCCTCTTCTTCCTCTCTTTTCTCCCCTTGAACTCTCGCTCGCTCACCCCCGTTTGCCTCCCGTCGTTTCTCCACCTTTTCTTGCCCTACGTTCCACGGTGATCTATGTATCGGCTTGTGCCCGCCGAACCGGCCAACGTGTGTCCGTACCCCTCGTGCGCGCTTACTTTATTATCGAGCCTCAAATGAGAATTTATGCAGACATAAACGCTCGTGTCAGCGGCGCTACGCGTAGGTGGGGAGACACAACGTTGAGGCAGGCATCTATCACCCTCACCCTCATTCCCCTCCTCTCTAAACTCTCTCTAAAGATGTCCTCAGATACCTCATCCAAAACTTTACCACCACCCTACTATTTCTTTCTTTCTTTCTTTCTTTCTTTCTTTCTTTCTCTTATTCTCAGTAATTCAGCAACCTGAACGAAATGTTCTCTCCTCGTATCTTCTTTTTCCTTTGAGCTTTCGACTCGGAAAAAAGAGTTACTGAAATTCGAGCTGGGTTCCTCGTTTTCGCGAGAAAACAAGACGACGTGGTATCGTAATTCGGAGCACGTTCGATCCATTGAGATTAAGTTTCCGTTAGATCGATACAACCTTCTACAACGTTGTCGATCGATTTCACCGAGTAAAGCTGAAATTTACACGTATTTAAATCTCCATTTGTAACGTTCACGCGAGAATGAGTGAGAAAGAGAGAGAGCATACGTTAAATTATTTTCCGTGTGAGATTCTTTGGTCTCGGTTGCAACGAATGAAACGTAGCATAAAAAAAAACAAAAATATCAAAGAGAATACGATATCGTAGAAAGCGTAAGATACTACGAGAACTTCGACGTATGAAATTTAAAATTTGAAAACGTCCTCCTTTAACAATCCGAAGCAAAAGAGAGCAACGTTCTGAATATAGCGAAGCGTGGGACTAGATGGCCCAAGTTTAGACTCGTAAATAAATGTAAAATACGTGAGGATATCAACTCTGACTCACATTTGGATAAATAGCAGGACATTCGAGA